>APFE030697806.1:186600-216812 GCA_000404065.3 Pinus taeda
CGGGTGTACTTGTCGACCAGGAGGATGATAGTGGTTCACAGGGATGTCAGATTCAATGAGGATAAGGCTATGCAAGTGTCCCTTGAGAAGGAGCTTTAGCTACATGCAATTAAAGAGATTTTATCTCCTATGGTTATGGAGCCTCATATTGATGTGGAGCAACCAAATGCAAAGGATCCAGGAGTAGAGACATCCCTCAAGCAGAGTCTTTTAGAGATGGGAGAAAGCACACCAGAGAGGCGAATAGATTGTTGTCAGATTCTAGAGAGAATGTGGGATCACCCACATCACAACACAAACAGAGGAGGTCACCTAACAGGTACACTGTATACATGGCTCTTAAGAGTAGATGTGTTGTGGCTAAGCCATCTTCCTTTGATGAAGCAGTGCAGCAGCCAATTTGGGTTGATACCATGGTGAAGTATGACTCCATAGTTTGTAGCAATGTTTGGGATGTGGTCCCAAGACCAGAGGATAAGTTTGTGGTGAGCTCCCATTGGCTTTACAAGGTAAAGCAAGCTGCATATGGTAGTGTGGAGAAGGATAAGGCTAGATTTGTGACCCATGACTTTTCACCTATAGATGGGATTGACTATGATGAGACCTTTCCTCCTAGTCCAAGGTACTCGTCGATCAGATCTATATTGGCACTATCAGCATAAACGGGTTGGAAGATACCTCAGATAGATGTAAATATAGCCTTCCTTAATGGCACGATTGAGGAAGAGGTGTACATAGAGCAGCCTGAAGGTTTTGAAACCTTCGACCATGAATCGCATGTGTGTCGACTCAAGAGAGTGTTGTATGGGCTGAAGCAAGCACCTTGTGCTTGGTACACTAGGACAAATAACTACTTCATCAGGTTAGGCTTCATGAAGAGTGAAGCAGATGCGAACCTGTACCACATAGTGGTGGAAGGTAAACAGTTGATTATTGAACTTTATGTTGATGATGTCATATTGACAGGTGATGATCAGTTGATCAAATATTGCAAGGATGAACTTGCAAGAGAGTTTGAGATGAAGGAATTGGGGCTCATGCATTACTTTCTAGGCATGGAAGTATGGCAAGGTGATGGGGAGTTGTTTGTGTCTCAAGGCAAGTATGCCAACGAGATACTCAGGAGGTTCCACATGGAGAGTTGCAAGCCTATGGACACTCCTCTAGCTAGTAACTGGAGGAAGGAGGATGTTACTTCGAGAGAGGTAGTGGAAGCCACTATTTATAGGCAACTTGTGGGTTCACTCATGTACTTGGTGAACACACAACCATATTTATGTTATGCAGTTAACCAAATTAGTCAAGTGATGGTTAGGCCTACCAAATTGTATTGGAAGGCGACAAAGCATGTGTTGAGATACCTCGGGAGCACTTTTCAGTATGGATTGTGGTACACATGAATAGAGGGAGTGAAGCTTCAAGGCTTCACGGATGCATATTGGGTAGGGAGTCCATGTGACTGGAAAATCACATCAGGATGGATTTTCAATATTGGGTCAACGATAGTTTCTTGGTACAACAGGAAACATAGATCGGTTGCACTTAGATCGGCAGAGGCAAAGTTATGGATGCAAGTCAAGCAGCATGTGAGGCCATCTGGATGAGGAAGGTCTTGGTTGGTCTATTTAGTCAGCAAATGGATCCAACAGTGATTTACTATGATAATCAAAGTTGTATCAAACTCTCTAAAAATCCAGTTTTTCATGATAGGTCCAAGCACATTGATATCTGCTATCATCATCTCAGAGATTGTGTATTGAGGTTGATCATGTTGTTAGAGTACATTCCCACGGAGGAGCAAGATGCTGAAATTTTCACAAAGACATTGTCAAGATGTAAAGCAAGTTTCACAAAGACAAGATCATGGTAGCTAATAATCCCTTTCTTGTTGAGAGGGAGTGTTGAGAAATGGCAACAAGAAATTCTTGTTTAATTTGTCCTTGAATTAAACTGAGAATTAAAATTGAATTCTGTTCTCATAGCAACTTGTAAATAGTTAATTAAGTTTAAGTAACTTAATTAGCTTAGGAATTTCGAGTTGTAAGTCTTTCTATAGTCATGTATATGTTCTTCCTAAATTTTAGGGGTCCGGTATGAGTTTAAATTGAGTTGTAATTAGATAACTCAGTTTACTAAGTTATGGTTAATTAAATTAGTTCTAACTGTTTGTGGAACTAATAGAGGACTAACAGTCAGTTGGTGCACTGGTGCATCCATAAGTGTTACTCCACTTAACTAAAGATTGCCTCATGAGAAACTCATGCATTTCAGTTCAAAGAAAGACCCAGTTGAGACTAGAGTGCAGGGACAATGTACTATCAGTTGTATGATTTACTGAGTTGTAATATCATGCATGCAATCAGAGAAGGACTTATGTTTGGATTGCACAGTTTTGGAAGCATGAATTCCCTTTAAATATGGGCTATTCATCCTAGGAATTGTGCAAGGAAATAGAGGTTTGGAAGGCAATGGAAATTGGCTAATTGTTGGCTAATATCAGGCTTGTGAGGTAGAGAGTTAAGCATACTTGTGCAGAATTTTTCTAGTGAGAACAATCTTTGTATCTTCAATCATATTTTTTATTAATGCAATACAAATAGGCGGGGTTTTGAGTTGTGGCTTTCCCCAAGAAAACTTATTATGTTGTGTGCCATTGATTTGTCTTCTTCTTGTTCATTTTGTTTTCATCGATCTATTGGCTTCCGCTGGTTGAAAGTAGAATTAGATTCTTGTCTTGTGCTTTAGTAAATTGCATTAGCTTGTGAATATACAAGAAATTATACATATCTAATAAATAGAGGGCCTTCAAGTTCCTTGGATTGTGGTATTCCAGAGGAGGCATGGACAGGTAAAAAGGTAAACTAATCATTTTTAAAGACTTTCGGTTATGAATCCTTTGTCCACATTAATAAAAAAAATAGAATAAAGCTTGAGGCAAAATCAAAGAAATGTACCTTTTTTGGATATGGTGTTAATGATTTTGGTTATCAATTATATGATTATGAAAATCACAAAATCATTAGGAGCATAGATGTCATATTCAATGAAAAAGTCTTGTATAAGGATCAAATGCAGGAAAATAAATAGGAAAAGGAAAACAAAGCATATGCAATGCATGATGATATAACAAAAAAAAGGTGCCTGAAAATCATAATGATCAACAACCACAACATCAAAAGGTACCTCAAACACCTGAAGTGGTGTTAGAAGATCTACAAGGATAAGTAGATCCCCTAAATGATACTCGCTTTCATTATATTATGTATTGTTGACTGGTTCCGGTGAACCAGAATGTTCTGAAGACTTAATGCAGGTGGAAATCAGGAAGAAGTGGGAGCTAGCCATGAAAGAAAAGATGGACTCCTTAATACATAACTAGACTTGGGACTTAAGTCAGGTTGCCTACAGGTAAAACAACATTGAAAAATAAATGGGCTTACAGGTTGAAGGAAGAAGATTGGGGTAAATAGAGGTATACAACTAGACTCATAGTGAAGGGTTTTGCACAAAAGAAAGGTATAGACTTTGATGAAATTTTTTCCCCTGTTGTTAAAATGACTTCAATCAGCACTATTTTAAGTCTAGTGGCAGAAAAAAGATTTGCATCTTGAGAAGTTAGATGTAAAGACAACCTTTCTCCATGGGGATTTGGAGTTTCTAGCTCATTTGGGTGGAGGTATCTTCGGTTAAGGGACATAAATCTCGGTAGCAGGAGAAAGGGATAAGCCTAAGAATTTTTCACTATGTTACTGCATATCACCTAGCATTTTTACCCCTTAAGTCGAATGGGACCGAAGGCATTATGGATGGGCGGTAAAGTTGAGCCGGATGGATATCTCATTGTCCGTCAAGGTTATACCATAATTTTTGTAGGTTATCCCTTACCAGCCACAAGGGTATGAGGTCAAATGGAAGAACAAATTAGTGTGTAGGTTGAAGAAGAGCTTGTATGGCCTAAAATAGGCTCCATGGCAGTGGTATCTAAAATTTGATAGGTTTATGTCTGAAAAAGGTTATACTAGATGTCACTCTGACCATTGTGTTTATCTTAAAATGCAAAATGATGGTAGCTATATTATATTTCTATTGTATGTAGATGACATGCTTATTGCAAGGTCTAACATGCAGGAAATAAATGTGCTCAAAAGAAAATTGGCAATTTCATTTGCAATGAAGGATTTGGGTGTTGCAAAACAAATCCTTGGTATGAGAATAACTAGATACAGGAAAAATCACAAATTAACATTCTCAGAGTGAGTACATAGAAAACGTGTTGGAAAGATTTAATATGGAGAATGAAAAAACATTTAGTACATCTTTGACCATCCATTTCAAACTAAGGAGATGTGTCCCAAGATCCAGGAAGAGATGGATTATATGTGTGAAGTTCCATATGCATTAGCAGTTGGAAGCTTAATGTATGCAATGGTCTGCACAAGGCCTGATATTTCACATGCAGTGGGAGTTGTAAGCAAGTATATGAAAAATCTAGGAAAATAGCATTGGATGGCAATGAAGTGGATTCTCAGGGATTTGAGAGGTACCACAAATCAAGCATTATGCACATTGCTCTATAGAGATATGTTGTGTAGATATGGAAAGTGATAGAGATAACATGAGGAGCACCACAAGGTATGTGTTTATTGTAGGTGGAACAACTATCAGCTGGATTTCAGAGTTGCAAAACATTGTTGCACTTTAAACAACAAAACAATAGTATATTGCTCCTACAAAGGCTAGTAAAGAAATGATTTGGTTACAAAGGTTTATGGATGAGTTAGGAAAGAAGCAGGAGATGGGAAGGTTATACAATGACAGCCAGAGTGTCATTCATCTTGCAAAGAAGTCAAATTTTCATTCCAAGACTAAACATAAATAACTCAAGTACCATTTCATATGGCCAATGTTGGAAGATGGACAGTTGAAGCTAGAAAAGATACACACTAGCCATAATCTTGGAGATATGTTAACAAAGGTTATAACCTGGAGAAACTGAGATCCTGCTTAGTTTCAATTGGTATTCAAGTATGATGATGAAGATGAGAAACAACCAGGCCCAAAGTGTTGAAAATAGCAACAAGAAATGTTAAAAATAGCATCAAGAAAAAATCCCAATTTAATTTGTCCTCGAATTAAATTAGGAATTAAATTGTAACTATAATACTCATAGCAACTTCTAATAGTTAACTTAGTTAATTTGACTTAATTGGCTCGGTTAATTCAAGTTGGGAGTCTATCTAGAGTCATGTAGAGTGGTCACTAAATTTTAGGGGCCCATGTTGAGTTCTTTTGAGTTGTAATAATTTAATTCAGTTTAACTAAGTTAAATTCAGTTAAACTTGTTCCAACTGATGGAAGAATTAGTGGGAGATCCATTAGTGTGGTGTAACCTGCAATAGTGAGGTGTAACCAGCACTGCTCAACCAGTAAACTGAAGATTTACTCATAATTAACTCATACATGTCAGATCAGAGAAATACCCACTTGAGATCGGAGTTCAGGGACCACGTACTATTAGTTGTATAATCATCTGAATTGAACAATTGGTGCATGCAATCAGAGGAAAACATATGAGGATTGCACAATTCATAATTCTGGAATTTCCCCATTAAATAGGGTCTAATTCCTTGAGGAACAACGCAAGTAAGTAGGAGCTTGGAAGGCTAGGAATTTGGCTAAGTATTGGCCAAAGGCAGTCAATCAGGTAGAGGATAGAAAATACTTATGTGAGTTGAGTAGATCATATTGTATTCCTCCAAGGCTTGCCTGGGAAGCAGTGAGACAAATAGAGATAGTGTAGAGGTTGCTCGGGCTTGAGAAAAGCATTGTAATCTTCTCATATTTTTTTATTAATGTAATATAAAAATAGCAGGGGTTTTTTAGCCATGGCTTTCCCCATGAAATCATTATGTAATGTGTTGATTGAATTCTTTCTCTTGTATGCTTCATGATTTCATGATCGTTTAATTGTTTTCGATGATGACTAGAGTAGATTCAAGTCAATTTTCTTTAGCATGTTACAGTCTACAGTTTGAATCTACAACGAATTTCAACATGGTATCAGAGCTAGATTTGTCGAAATTTCTACATGATATCAAAGCTAGATTTGTAGAAATTTTTACATGGTATCGAAGTTGAAATCACAATAGAAGAGAAGAATTTGAAGTTTTCCTTACATATTGATGGAGATCTAGTCCATGGAAGATCCATAAGACCCTATGTGTAGACTTCTTAATGGAGCTAGAAGGCTGCTAGTGGGTATATCAATGAGGCAAGGTTTAGTGACACCAAAAGGAGTTGTGATCATTGATATTAGCAGAATAAGGAGCATAGAGATTTCCCACAGGGAGATCAAGACTTAGAGGGAGTCTAGTTTTAGAGGGAGCAACCCTATGGAAGCTAGTACTTCAGGATATGGGAAGATTAGACTCATTATTGCAGTAGTTGCAGCAGCGGTGCAGAAGAAATAACAGAGCAGTAGCAACAACAGTATGAGTAGATCAGATTTATCTCATGCATGCAAAGCCTTGAGGAGCAACGCAAATGTTAGAGACTTGGTGGTTGCGATGGAGCATGAATTACCTCTCAACATGCAGCCTCATAAGCGTCCTTAGTAAGTTGTGGAGTGGCCACAATTAAAGAAGCAGAGAGGAGATTGAGTGGAGACATCAACTCAAGAAGAAACCTCCAGTAGGGAGAATTTAGAGAAAGGGATCACATGCAACCATACCTCCAGGTGTGAGGTGGGGCGATATGAAACCTTAATCCAAGAGTTTCAGAAATTGGGCAGGATCCATTGAGATTTTTTTATCTCATGGATCATTACCTTGCTACAGGGACCCACAGTATTTAGTAGCAGGAGGATCAGTGTCAATCAGATGCCGAGGAATGCAGAGCAGTGTTGACAGCAAAGTAACAAGCTCAGTAGCAGAGTCAACAACAACACAATTTTCCATGTAGACAGTTGCAGACACAGTTGATCCATTTTATTTTATTTGGATTCTTTTTGGTTGCAAATGTTGCAGTAGCAACAACAACATTGAAAAAAGTTGCATGCATAACATTCCAAAGGTTCTAGATAGGGATAGAGTTGAATTCCTTTATTGTTGAGAGGGAGTGTTGAAAATAGCAACAGAAATGTTAAAAATAGCATCAAGAAAAAATCATAATTTAATTTGTCCCTGAATTAAATTAGGAATTAAATTCCAATTCTAATTCTCATAGTAACTTGTAATAGTTAACTAAGTTAATTTGACTTAATTGGCTCAATTAATTCGATTTGGGAGTCTATCTAGAGTCATGTAGAGTGGTTCCTAAATTTTAGGGGCTCGGGTTGAGTTCTTTTGAGTTGTAATTATTTAAATCAGTTTAACTGAGTTAAATTAAGTTAAACTAGTTCCAATTGATGGAGGAATTAGTGGGAGATCCAATGGTGGGGTGTAACCTACAGTAGTGGGGTGTAACCGACATTGCTCAACCAGTAAAGTGAAGATTTACTCATAATTAACTCATGCATGTCAGATCAAAGAAAAACCCAGTTGAGATTGGAGCTCAAAGACAATGTATTATCAGTTGTATAGTCATCTAAATTGTATAGGTGGTGCATGCAATTAGAGGAAGGCATATGAGGATTTCACAATTCATAATTGTGGAATTTCCCCATTAAATAGGGTCTAATTCCTTGAGGAACAACGCAAGGAAGTAGGAGTTTGGAAGGCTAGGAAATTGGCTAAGTATTTACCAAAGGAAGTTAGTCATGCAGAGGATAGAAAATACATGTGCTGGTTGAGCTCAAGGTTGAGCAAAGCATATTGTATTCATAGTGTAGAGGTTGCTCGGGCTTGAGAAAAGCATTGTAATCTATTGATTTTGGGTAGCATTAGATGTGCTCTAGCCTTAAAAATTGGTGGAGAGGCTAAAGCACATGAGATCTCCCAGACCCAGAAATGGTTTGGATAGAATCTAACCAGTTTGGGAGATATTAAAATAATTAATATTTTTAATGGAGTCCTTAAGTCTAAACTTAGGGAAAATAAAATATTAATGTGAATGAATATAAAACTGAGTTAGAATGGTCCAAAAGTCATGGATCAAGCCAGATATAATCTTAGCTATTGATTAGGGACTTAATCTCGGCCGTTGAATTGCCAACGAGAAAAGTATAAGAAGAGGCTTGAGGGTCAATCGGAGAACACCTTGAGTTGATCAAGAATTCGATTTTCTGGGGCAGGGCTTGCTGAGGAAATCGAAGGAGTGATCAGAGTTGCAGCTAAGGGGCAGTGAATACAGTAGCAGAGAGGCAGAGAGAGTACCGGGAGCATCAGTGCAGAAGTCAGGAGAGGGTTGACGCAAAGACAGCTAGAGGCCACGTAGAGGCAACCAGGAGCTGCACAAAGCTTAAGGAGGGACAGGGTGGGAGACGCAGAGGCTCTAGAGGTTAACACAGAGCCCTAAGAGGTTGAAGCTCGGCCAAATAAGCTAACGCTAGGCTAGAGAGGTTGACACAGGGAGATTTCGTGGGGCTGATATTTATCTCCGACTGAGAGGTACTACTACCGAGGGAATTCTTTGTTGGGTGAGCCATTTATGTCACCCAAATTGTATTATGAAACTTCTTAATAATAAAACCCTCTGATAGCTACACCGGTTTTCCCACATTGGGTTTTTTCGAGGACATTAGTCCAAAAATAACTGTGTCACTTGTGTTCTTGTTTCTTTTAGTTGATGATATGTATGTGTTGATATTGTACCTGTATTTATTTTCAGTATTTACATAACTTGTTAAGTAAATGAACAAGTAGGAAGAAATAAATCAGATAGTACAGGAAGAATTTCTTACGAATAGACTTAGAAATTCCAAAATGGTATCAAAGCGAGGTTGCAGATCACAGGATAACTAAGGGCATCAGCCAAGCAGAGCAAGCAGTAGTAGAAACAGTTATCCCAAGTGACAAAAGTTGTTCCTAGCGGAAAGCAGTAAGGAAGGGATGATGTAGTGTCTGCGTCATCAATTCAAGCCAGGACAAGGATCAACACAGTGGCAGAGAGGAGCAGACTTGACCTATGCAGTGCTCGGTCATCTTTCTCAGTCAGGAAGGATTGATGCCTGTGGCTAAGAGGTGCGGATTTTGCTGGTGCCAGGATTGCACAGAGCCTAGAGGCTCTAACCTTCATATTGCTGAGGCATAGGATGTTGTGGGTAAGTTGAAGAGTGAAGCTGGTGGGGTACTGTGGTCAGAACAGTATCTAACAGGGCAAGACCAAGGAGGAGGGAGTTGTTGTCGAGGATTTCTAGCCAAGAAATCTAGCTCAGTGGTGCAGCTTCCCTAACGATCGTAATGGGGCATCTCGACATTGGCAAAGGGGTTTCCAGGAGGGAAATCAAGGCCCAGAGGGAGTCACAATGAGAACTTCTAGACGGGAAGTAGAGAGACTTGAAAGAGTCAAAAGAGGAGCAGCGAAATGGAAGTGAATGGGCTAAGAGATCAAGATAGACTGGACAGAGCTTGAAAATTCGTAGTCTGGAAGGTTAGGATCTTGTCCATTCTAGACAAGTATCACATCAAACACTTCGCCTTGAAAACGATAGCGATCTAGTTGGCCCAGCTAAAAATGACAAGTACAAGGAGGCAATGGCTAGGGAAAAGTGCATCATCCTTGATGGTGTTAAGGATCATGTGGTGCCACACATTGCCGAGAAGGAGACGACAAATGAGATGTGGGAGGCTCTCAAGAAATTGTATCAACATACTTTTGTATAGAGGAGGATGTTATTTGAAAACCAGTTGCGGTCATATCAGATGCAGAAAGGAGAGTAAATAGATGCCTTCCTCGGTGGACTGAAGAAGATCTGTGATCAGCTAACTTCCATAGGGGCTACACTGGATCAAGAACTGATGGTGAGGACCATATTGAACACAGTCTTAGAGGATTGGGAGGTATTTGTCCAGAGCATACTGTGGGCGACTCTTCGTCAAGAAGAGATCAAGCAGGTGTCCAAGGTGGGGAGTAGCGGAAAAGGGGTCAAAATTAAGGAGGAGGAAGAAGATGTGGCTCTCGTATCTATGGGAAAGCAAGAGAAACGGAAGAAGAAGGACCTCTCCAAGGTCAAGTGCTTCCATTGTGGGGAACTGGGTCCCTATGTGAACCAGTGTCCTAGGAAGAAGAGCAAGGGAGAGGCTTCTGAGACCAAGGTTGCGTCGATTAAGGTGGAGAAGGAAGTGGAGAGTGATGACGACTATGCCATGAGTGCTCATACACCTTGGGAGAAGAGGTTGGAAGACATTGAGTTGTAGTCAAACGGACTATAGGAAATGATGGGCAGGATCCTCGAGGTACCCAACCTCTTGGATTATACTTTGCTACGGAAGCCCCAAAGAGGAGTAGCAGCACTGGAGGATCTTGGTAGAGATGGATGTGAATGGAGCGATAGAGAGGGCTATAGTGTAGGAGTCCCATGATAGCGAGAGGCATAGAGTTGTTGCAGCAGTGCAGAGGTCAGAGAGGGAGCACTTTTCAACAACAGAGGGAGCTTCAGCATCAAGAGTGTTTCTAGCCTGACAGAGATGTCAAAGTTGGGAGATCAATTATTTACTTCTCAGTAACTAAGTTGCAGTGCAACAATTAGCAGTGGCAATGCTATGAGCAGCATGATGAGAGGGGATGCAGTGCATATGTAGCAGTGACAGTGGCAAGGCCATGGGCAGCAGCACTGATGCAGAGGGAGCTGTTGTACGAATGCAACAGTGGCAACGGCAAGGCCATGGGCAATAGTACATGATGCAACAATGCAGAGCATGTTGGGTAGCAAGCCTAGCATTAGCATAGGGACCGATGCCAGACGATCAGAGTGATACTCAATGAGGAGTATTACTAGAGCACAATCCTCACTAAGAGGGAGTGTTTATTTTGGGTAGCATCGTATGTGATCTAGCCTTGAAAATTGGTGGAGAGGCTAAAGCACATGAGACCTCCAAGACCCGGAAATGGTTTGGGCAAAATATAACCAGTTTGGGAGATATTAAAATAATTAATATTTTTAATGGAGTCCCTAAGTCTAAACTAAGGGACAATAAAATATTAATGTGAATTAATATAAAACGAAGTTAGAATGGTTCAAAAGTAATGCATCAAGCCATATCTAATCTTAGCTGCTGATTAGGGACTCAATCTCGGTCGTTGAATTGCCAATGAGAAAAGTATAAGAAGAGGCTTGAGGGTCCGTTGGAGAACACCTTGAATTGATCAAGAATTTGATTTTTCTGGGGCAGGGCTTGCTGAGGAAATTGAAGGAGTGATCAGAGTTGCATTTGAGGGGCGGCGAATACAGTATCAGAGAGGCAGAGAGAGTACCAGGAGCATCAGCGCAGAAGCTGGGAGAGGGTTGATGCAAAGCTAGCTGGAGGCCACGCAGAGCTAGCCAGAGGCCACCCAGAGCTAGCCAGAGGCCACCCAAAGCTAGCCAAAGGCCACGCAGAGGAAACCACGAGCTGCACAAAGCCTAAGGAGGGCCAATGTGGTCGACGCAGAGGCTCCAGAGGCTGACGCAGAGCCCTTAGAGGATGACCCTAGGCCAAATACGCTGACGCTAGGCCATAGAGACTAACACAGACCCTAGAGGCTGATGCTGGGAGATTTCTTGGGGAAGATAGGGCCTGATATCTGTCTCCGACTGAGAGGTACTACTGCCCAGGGCATTCTCTATTGGGTGAGCCATTTCTAGCACCCATATTGTATAATGAAAATGCTTAATAATAAAACCCTCTGATAGCTGCACTGATTTTCCCTCATTAGGTTTTTCCGGGGACATTAGTCCAAAAATAATTGTGTCACTTGTGTTCTTGTTTCTTTCAATTGATGATCTATATGTGTTGATATTGTACTTGTATTTATTTTCAGTATTTACATGGTAAATAACTTGTTAAGTAAATGAACAAGTAGGAAGAAATAAATCATATAGTACAGGAAGAATTTCTGACGGATAGACTTAGAAATTCCAACATAATCTTCTCATATTTTTTTATTAATGCAATATACAGATAGTAGGAGATTTTTTAGTTTTGCCTTTCCCCAAGAAATAATTATGTAATGTGTTGATTGAATTCTTTGTCTTATTTGCTTCATGATTTCGTGATCGTTTAATTGTTTCCGCTGATGGGTAGAGTAGATTCAAGTCAATTGTTTTAGCATATTACATTCTACAACTTGAATTTACAAGGAATTTCTACACAAAGTGGAAGCATTGTCCAACAAGTGAAGCAGTGATGGAGTTGCCATAATCAGTCCTCAAGTGGGAGATTGTTGGATGTGGAACCTGATTATCTTCCTCGTTGTTCAAAGGTTTTCGTTTCAACCGTGTTGGATCCCTGTTCCTAATGGGGCAACAATGTCATTTAATCGCTGTCAGGGGCAGGGACTTTTATGAGCCCCCCCTCGATGGGGTTCGAGGGAAAGGCCCCTTAAGATAAAAATAGATGAAAATTTGCCTTGTAAAATATTGTAATTTCGTAGTCAATCTGAGTCCTTCATTAGGCAGATGATCTGACAATCGAAGTTATGTTAATTTAGGGTTTTTTGCCCTAGAAGGCAACCCTCAATTTACATGAGGGAATTGTATTGTGCTTGTGGATGATTATTCTGAGCAAGAGAGAGAGAGAGAGGAGGCTATGTGAGATCGAAGAGGAAATTACAGTGGACCTATTATAGGTTGTATATATTTATTTTGCTAGATAATATAAAAGGAAGGATTGGTTGTTTCTCCGTGGATGTAGCCCAAATTGGGTGAACCACGTACATCTGTGTCTCTCTTGTTTTATGTGTTTCTGTATTTGTGTTTCCACAATATTTTGTGTATTTCATTGCTCCATTAATTAATTTCTAACATTTTCGCAGGATATTTGGCAGTATCAAGCTTTCTGGAATTCGACCACTACAGTATTGATCACTGGAGTAAAACTCCTTTCCGAGTAAGAAAAAAAATAAAAATAAAAATTGGGCCACCTCAGGATGCTTGCAGGAGACCTAGCCCATAAGATTCAAGACGACGAGTTTGTCGTAGTGGTACCATTCACTTGTAAGCCCCCAATTTTCAGGCGGTCCCAATTTTTTCTCAATGCGACTTCAAGTGACCCACATCATTAGACTCCTGAGCTTGCCATCTTTCCAAGCAACCACTCTTAATTAAGTTCAAAATTTGACCAAGCCTAATGTATGCTCGGTACCAAGTCTGAAGTTATGGTTGCGGAAAGGGTTGTCAAGAAGGTCGACAACCTCGAGAAAAAATTCAATGACTTCCAGGAGTCCATTACCTCCCAGCTGACGAACCCATGAGGGAAGAACATAGTGTTGAAGCACACATAGAAGGAGAATCCAGTCATCATATTCATTTCCATGGAGATCACGAATCTTTGATCCATGGAACATCCAATTTGGACATGTACAAATTTGATGGCTCTAACCCCGCAGTATGGGTTGCACAAATGGAACAAAATTTCCTTCTTAATAATATGTAGGAGGATGGAACTAAACTACATGTGGGAGCCCTTTACTTGGACCAAGAGAGATCGAAATGGTGGTAGTGGAATCATAAATGTTATCTATGGAGGCCAACTTGGAACATGTTCTCAAAAGCTATTTGTGATCGCTTTGATTGAAACTCTCATTTTTTGGGTTGTCTCACTAAGCTTAGGAAAATAGGTACAACAAGGGACTACATTGCAGCTTTTGAACAATTGGCCGTCAAAACTAAAGGACTAAGAGATGTCATTTACTTGGAATGTTTCAACAGTGGCCTAAAGGAAGCCATCCAAGCCCATGTCCAAATGCATCACCCAACTACCTGGTTGGACGCATGCCACAAGGCCTTAGATGTAGAAATTCCCCTAAATGCTTAGTCCAATCGTCAAAATTTCGTCGCAAAGGCACGTCCTACCCAGGCTATGGGCCCCACCTAAACACTTAAGGTTCAAAAGGTCTCGCCGATAGAAATGGTCGAAAGAAGGAAACAAGGACTCTGTTACTACTGTGATGACAAGTACTCCCCATGACATAAATGCAAGGAACCAAAATTCTTTCAAATTGATGCTACTGAAAACAACATAACCGGTCAAGCTTCATCCACTGAAGTTCCAGAGGAAGAAGCAGGTAAACCCCAAACTGACCCAGACAATGATCTCATAACTACGCTAGATGAGTCAGTTATGTCACTACATGCCTTGGCGGGAATCTCTTCGCCCCAGACTCTCAAAATCTGAGATTTCATTAAACATTGGCTAGTAGTGGTGTTGATTGATAGTGGCAACACACATAACTTTGTCCATAAGAGAGAAACATAAGTTATTCATTATTTTGTACGGGCGGTATTTAATTTCCAAGTCCTTATCCTTGATGGGGGGACCATGAAATGTGAAGGACACTATGAAAATATTAAGCTTCAAATGGGGGATTATCGCCTCAAAACCCACATGTTTTCCATTGAAATGGGTGGTTGCGACATTGTCCTTGGTGTTGAATGGCTTTGCACACTGGGCCCTATCACAATGGATTTCTAGGAGTTATATATGAGATTTAAGCAAAACGACAACACTCATACATTGTGGGGATTCCATGCAGGTGCTCCTACTATCATCAGCTCGCATAGAATGGAGAAGCTTAAAAAAGGACCATCATGGGGTCATAGCCCAATTTAATTCCATCCAGGCCATTGAATCCACTCCTCCTCATATTCATCTTGATATACAACAGGTATTAGATCGCCACCAAAGGGTCTTTAACAAACCTAAGGAGATCCCGCCCTCTAGGGGTGAACATGACCATAGCATCCCTTTACTTCTGGGTGCCCAGCCGCTAAATATTCATCCATATCGATATCCTTTTGCACAAAAGAATGAAATTTAAAACTCATCAAGGAAATCCTCAAAGTCGGTGTTATCCGGCCCAACACCAACCCTTATTCATGTCCACTAGTCATGGTTCTAAAGAAAGATGGAGAATGGCGCATGTGTCCCGACTTTAGGGCCCTTAACAAGCTCATTATCAAGGACATATTTCTTATTACAGTAGTTGATGATCTATTGGATGAACTGCATGGTGCTAAATTTTTTACCAAGCTAGACCTTCGCCCGAGATACCACCAAATATGCATGAAGGAAGTTGACATTCCCAAGACAGCCTTCTGAACTCAAGAAGGCCATTATGAATTCATTATCATGTCATTTGGTCTTTGTAATGCTCCATCCACTTTTTAGAGCCTCATGAACCACCTTCTGAAACCATATCTCATAAAATTTGGTCCTCGTATTTTTCGATGACATTCTCATCTACAACATAACATGGGATAAACACCTTCAACATGTTGACCAAATATTGCAATCTCTCCAAGATCACAAATTATTTATCAAATTATCCAAGTTTTTCTTTGGCATGGAAGAAGTACAATATTTGGGACACATTGTGGGTTGTGATGGACTGAGGGTTGATCCAAAAAAGATTCAGGCAATGCAAGATTGGCCCCAACCAAAAATCTTCAAGATTTTACGGGGATTCTTGGGTCTCACGGGCTACTATCACAAGTTTGTTCGCAATTATGAACGCATTTCTAGACCCCCCATTGATCTTCTCAAGAAAAAATCATTTCTCTAGACTGACGTAGCTTAGCAGACCTTCTTGGCTCTCCAACAGACCATGTGTTCCACTCCAGTATTGGCCTTACCAGACTTCACCAAATATTTTGTGATTGAATGTGATGCCTCAATTACGGGCATTGGTGCAATATTAATGCAGGAAGGTAGACCATTAGCTTTCACTAGTAAACAACTCAGTGGCAAACATATGGTTCAATCCACACATGAGAAAGAAATGACAGCCATTTTACATGTAGTAGACACTTGGAAACCATACTTATTGGGGTGTCGTTTTCAAATCCACATTGACCATCATAGCGTAAAATATTTTCAAGAGCAGTATTTATCGTCGCCACAGCAAAATAAATGGATTGCAAAATTGTTGGGATATGATTATGAGATAATTTAAAAGAAGGGGTATGACAATGTAGTGGTTGATGCCTTATCGCGCCAATTTGAGGACGAGGGTGCCATGTTATCCCTCTCTCTACCCATACCAAATTGGATTGAAGAAGCTCGTCAAGAATGATTCTCCCACCCTTATTTGTCCCATCTCATTAACAAATTATGAGCATATCCTAATTACTCAGAGGATTACTCTTGGAAGGATGAGGTTCTCCGCTTTAGGGATAGGGTGGTGTTGGCCCCAACCTCCACCCTCAAACCCTGCATTTTGGAAGAGTTGCACTCCTCTCCCATTGTTGGACATTCAGGCTTTCAAAAGACCTATGCACGCGTATGTCACTCTTTCTTTTGGATGGGCATGAAGCATGACATTCTTACTTTTGTAGTTGCATGTGAAGTATGTGAGTGCAACAAAGGGGAAATGATCAAGCTACCAGAAACCTTGAAACCCTTGCCACTCCCTGCTTCCATCCGGACATATGTTTCCATGGATTTCATTATAGGTCTCCCAAAGTCAAGAAACAAATTCGTCATAATGGTGGTTGTTGAAAGACTTTCCAAATATGCTCATTTTTGTGCTCTCCCACACCCATTTACCCCAACATTGGTGGCTTGGTTTCTCATGGACCAAATATTCAAACTCCATGGCATGGGGACATCCATTGTGTTTGACCGAGACCCCACTTTCACCAACAATTTTTGGCAATAACTTTTCAATCTAAATGGCACACACCTCCAAATGAGTACAACCTATCATCCTCAAATTGATGGTCAAACAAAAGTTGTCAACAAACGTTTGGAGACCTATTTGCGGTGCTTCATCTTAGACAAGCATCATCGATGGGTACAGTGGTTTCCTTTAGTTGAATGGTGGTATAATACTAACTATCATGAAGCCACCAAGATGACGCCCTATGAGGCAGTGTATGGCTAATTACCACCTTCACTAGCTTCTTAGATCCCTGGATCTTCCAAAGTACAATTAGTTGATAAACTCCTGCAAAATCGTGCCACCATGATCAATCATCTCAAAGATAATCTACATCAAGCTCATAATCGAATGAAGCAAGAGACTGACCAACACTGTTCAGAGAGTCATTTCAAGTAGGCGACTAGGTGTTCCCGCGACTCCAACCTTATAAGCATACCTCTCTCAAAGAAAAGGGTTGCTAGAAACTAGCCCCAAAATTCTATGGGCCTTATCAAGTACTTAAGTGTATAAGAGTAGTCTCTTACAAACTGACCCTGGTGACTACTTCAAAAATCCACTAGTCTTCTGTGTATCCTACCTCAAGAAAGTTGTGGGGAACAATTACAAGGTTCAAACCAGTCTGCCAGAATTGGATGAGGAAGGTTCACTGTGGCTCCAACTTGAACAGGTCCTCGATACTTGTGAAATACATCTTTGCGCCTGCACGATCAAGGAAGTCCCCATCAAGTGGAAAGACACCTCTCCAAAAGATGCAACATGGGAACCAACCAATATTCTTCAGCAGTTTCCGTAGCTTCAACCTTGAGGACAAGGTTGCTTTTGATGGGGGAGGGCATCTGAGGGTCCAACCATAAATCCCTTATTCATGTAATAAAACTTGTTAGAGTCATAGTTAGTTAGTTGAGTCAATAAATCTTGTAAGTGGTTATCCACATTAATAATAATTGCAAGTGTTTGACCCGCATTATAGAAAAGGGACCACAATTAGTTATAAATGGGCCATAATTAATAAATAAAGTGGTTAACCTATGTTATGCAAGGGACCACTAGTAGTTGGGGTTTAGGATGTCATAAATATATAAATATCTTAGATAGAAAGGGAAGAAGTATCGAGTCTTATTGTAATTGAGCTTTGCTTTGTTGGAGGTTGCCCCCTCGAAGAGGTAACTGAACATTGTATTTTGCTTCTAAATAATAAAATATCTTTGCAGCTTGTCTCATTTCATGCGATATTTATGTGTTTCGGGCCATATTGTTTCATATTTTTGGTATTATGGTTTTCTCACAGGTCAAATGCATAAAAGACATAAGTGCCACCCAAAGCGCAAAGTCCGATGATGGGGTATCAAGTCCCAAGAAGGACTGCTTCAACCATGCAATCAGCTATGGATAATTCTATAGTACTGGATCCACCCAGAATTGGAGAAACATTGGCAATAATTAAAAGTTTACCTGGTTTTGTTGCAGGGTGCATCCGACATTGATTCTCTTTGGAAAATGGTTTTGTTGCAAGGTGCATCCAACACTAATTCTCTTTGGAAAATTGTTTTGTTAATGTACTTCATTGTTGGCTTTGTTGCAGGATGCATAAGAGCAATTGGTGATGGCTAAAGTTGTTACTTAAGTAAACATTAATATTTTAAAATTTAGTTGCCAAAGTCCTCAATAAAGGGGCTTTGTCACTATGATTCCCACCAACAGTCTAGTTAGAAGAACTTTCTCGATAAGTCACCTAACATAGGGATTCAAATATATGACACAACTATGTGTGTGTAATTTTTATAACTTTAAATTCATACAAGTAAAACATATCATATAGACACAAACAAACTTAACACGAGAAATTTTAAACATTTGAGGCCATTTGTTTTGTGTGGAGTAGTGGACTCTAGTTTTCTTTATAAAAAGGGTTTGTTGTTGCCATATAACCTACCTACAAATATATTCCATTACTGTTATTTTTGGTAACTTTTGTAGAAATTAATAGAAATTTTCTACTACTAATGAATTCATACTGAAAACAAGAAATTACTAATTTCCTCTACAATACCGCATAATGTAATCACAATTTAGAAACATGTGTAATGACATGCAACCATTAAAACCACAAGAACACAATGATTTACAACGGAACCCAACTAGGAAAAACCCCTCTGCTGATTTTCATTAATCAAATGAGAATGAGAAACTATTACAATGTATTGCTTCAATCATGAAGCACACCCTGCACTGCAAACCAGTTCTCTTGCTGACTATCCTGGTCTGGCCAACACTTAGCCAATTCAAGGCCCAAACTTCCTCCTATTTCCTTGCACAATTTAGGAGAAATTGGGCTCCTAAATAATAGGGGAATTCCCTCTTTCCTTGTGTAAATCCCAAGGAATTGATCACCTGCATCAATGCCAAGCATGTACATTCAGCTAGTATACAATTGGTGATTACAATGTGCCTTTTCCTCCACTCCAGCTAGGCAATTCGAATTCCATGCATGTTTGGGCTATTTTTAGTTGATTTACTAGTTTAACTGAGATATCACTAAGTTAACAATGGTTTTACTACTCAACTGACCTTCAATTGAATCAACTAGCTACTTGAGCTCACTTAATTGAGTTCAATTGAAAATAACCAAACTAGATTGCTAAATTTTAGCAATCATTACATGCACAACTCTACTTCTAGCCTATAACTCAAATTTACTTATCTAACTAGTAGACAAGGCCATGTCACACAAGTCATCCTACTGATGTGAAAAATTGAATTACTCAATTTGACTAAGGCACCAGTTAAATTGGTCATTTCTTGCTAAAATTTCTAACAACTTAGTGAATAAATTAGCAATCATTTTGACCTCATAAAACCCTCGAATCCGTATTCTTTCAAGAGTTGTCTATAATGCGACTTTTTGGAGATTCCGGTGACGGAATCCGGCGGAAGAAATTGAGGGTAAATCTTGATTTGTTGCAGTTAAAATGGTTTTTTAACTGCATATTTGGATTCAGCACCCTGAAAAACCCCTGGGACGCTTTGATTGTCTAGAAACTAGCTGTAAAACTTGCCATTCCAATAAATTGCTGCCGGATTTTGATTGGAAAAACCCACTGAAAAGGCTTTCAAAAAGTCACATTATAGACAACTGCATTCTTTCCTATCAAATTTGTATTATTTTTTATTATTATAAATAATTCAAAAATTTATTTCTGCAATCCAAGCATATACTCATTTTCGTCTCTTTTCTTGTTCGCACACATTTATTTTTTTCAATTTTTTTAATGGAGCACAAAGACAAGGTTGGTTTTTTCATGTCAACTACACATCTTGTCACTAATGAATCATCCATTCACGTATTCATATAGTATGCCCTGTTTGAGACATTGTGGGCACAATTCTATATCTTTGATTAATCCCTTAGATGATTACTAATACATATTTTTTACTGAAAGACTCTATGAGAACATACTTTGATTGAAATACTATGAGATACATACTTTCACTTAAAAGTATTTTATCCCTTTATAATCATAATCAACATGCATATTAAACAAAACCCCTTGTTATTCAGGGGGTGAAACTGCTTTTATTTTTGGAAGGTGTGCATAATATATTAGTGGATACAATGTTGGAGTTCAGGATAAAGTTGGTTCCAAAATATCGTTTGTCAGCATATTTTCCAATTTTTGATAGAACTTCCTAGAGCAACTCTATTCCTCCCAAGGGGCTTATTAGAATTGTTGACCTTGTAAGGACATGTTATGTAATAATTTTAAAGTTTCTTTTTATCTAATAATGTTAGGGGATTGTTAAGGAAAACTATAGTTTTCAACTGATGAATGATGATATGCTTTCCTTAGTGGTTAAAAACTCAAAAAGTTTACATACAGGATATCTTGGTAATTATTATTGTTTATAACATGTAATTATTATGTTTTATGAGAACATGTTATGGAATTTTATTTTAAGGCTTATTATTTTGAATTTTGAAACAAGAATGAGGGAAAAAGGTCTCCATTTATGTAGGCCTTGGTAACCCTGTTGTAAAGTTGGTATTTATTTATCACTCAACCTTGTTAGGTGTAGAGGCAGTGATTTATGTTGTAAAGGAAAAATTTCCAAATCGGACAATATTTAGATTGCATAACATATCACATCTCTCTTCATCTATGTTCTTATTTCATATGCCACCGACTTACGGCCTCCCCTTTGCAACATCTAGTGCAATTGCTAGTAGTTTCACTTCCAACCACAAAAGAATAAACACATGGTATTATTACTTTGAGATATGATAAAAATTGCTTCAAATCACGCATCAAAGTCATCCCAATAGTGTTTGATCATTATAGAGGGTTAGTGTATCTCAAAAAGGGATGTTTAAATATATATATATATATATATATATATTTGTTTTTTTGTTGTTAATCATATTAATGTGATTTTATCATTAATTAAATAAATTTTATATTTTCTGAATTCAAGCTTCTGTGATCCATATTGAATAATTAAGAAAATATTTTTGGTAGCAATCACATAGGAAAAAGTTTTGTTCTCGCATTTCGAACCATCCCATGTGGTTCATCGTTAGGAGAAGATGAAGAGGTAAATCATGGCACCAGTTGAAATAGAGAGCAATGTAGAGATCCTTAGTCAAGCCAACGACTATAATAAACAACTAGTTTTTGAAAAATAATATTTGAATATGTAACATTAATTATTAAGATCAAATTATATTAAATAAAATCTGATAATAAGTTAGGGTTCGATATATAGTTGACTAATTAAATTAAAAATAATTAAAAGTTCAAAGTCAAACAAGAAACACTGAGCACAGTCCTAACAATAATTAATGGAGTGAAGATCCTAGAAACAATAAAAAAAAAATCTTCCAGCAATGTAAATAAAATCAAAACTCAAGATAATCAACACTAGAAAAACTTAAAAATGCAAGGTCAAACATAAAACAAGGAGCCAAGCCCCTACAAATAAATAGAGGAGCCAAGAAAAGATTAATGAAAAAATCCAATTCAAACTAAAGAAGGAACAAGGCCCTTCAATTAAAGGAGCCAAGAATAATGAAATATATATATATATATATAAGTATATATATATATATATATATATATTTGAAAAACTAAAAAGAAAAAGCTATAAAATTTCATAAAAACCTTTGATATAAAGAAGATAAAATAAAAATAGGATAGATTATAACATATATCTCAAAATAAAGAGAAAAAGGAAATTAAAAGAAATATACATCCAATAAAATTAAACTAGGAAGATAGAAGAGGGACCCAACTTCTGTTGATTTTCCAACCATCACCTTTGTTTAGATTATTGGGCCTTCTTTCGATTTCTAGGACTTCCCTGAATTTTCGATGATGGAAATGATTAATCCTAGCAATGACCTGAGCCTCCTCAACGCAGATGTGATGCTTAGGTTTTTTTTGCATATTCAGCCAAAGCAGAGGAGCGGGTCCTACCATGCTTGATGTCAGTGGCATGCTCATGAATCCTTGAGCAACCGGTCTCACCTATGTAGGGAGTCTCGCAAGAGCAAGAGATAACATAAACACCTTTCATATTTTTAGGGTCCACCGAGTCTTTTACATATCTTAGGGAGCTTTGTAAGGTATTTAGAGATTTAAAGGTTGAAAGAACCTTATGTTTCCTTAAGATCTTCGCAATCTTGTCGTTGGTTCCTTGGATAAATGGGAGATGCACCCCTGAAAAAGGTCCTTAGATTAAGAATGAACCCAAGGATCGATTTTCAAGGGTGCGTCTCCCATTTATCCAATGAACCACTGACAAGATTGCGAAGATCTTAAGGAAGCATAAGGTTCCTTGAACCTTTAGACCTCTAAATACCTTATGGAGCTCCCTAAGTTTTGTAAAAGACTCGGTGCACCCTAAATATGAAAGGTGTTTATGTTATACCTTGCTCTTGCGAGACTCCCTACATAGGTGAGACCGATCGCTCAATTAATCAAAGGATTCATGAGCACGCCGCTAACATCAAGCATGGTAGGACCCACTCCTCTGCTTTGGTTGAACATGCAAAAAAAACTAAGCATCACATCTGCATTGAGGAGGCTCGGGTCATTGCTAGGATTCATCATTTCCATCATCGAAAATTCAGGGAAGCCCTAGAAATCAAAAGAAGGCCCAATAATCTGAACAGAGGTGATGGTTGGAAAATCAACAGAAATTGGGTCCCTGTCCTATCTTCCTAGTTTAATTTTATTAGATGTATTTTTCTTTTAATTTCCATTTTTTCTCTTATTTTGGGATATATGTTATAATTTATCCTATTTTATTTTTGTCTTCTTTATGTCTTTTGTCTTTTACTAGTTTTTCAAAGGTTTTTACGATTTTTTTTTTGTTTAGTTTTTCAAAAAGAATTATTTCATTATTCTTGGCTCCTTTAATTGAAGTACCTTGTTCCTTGTTTAACTTCACTTGGATTTTTTCATTAATTTTTTCTTGGCTCCTCTATTTATTTGTAGGGCCTTGGCTCCTTGATTATGTTTGACCTTGCATTTTTAAGTTTTTCTAGTGTTGATTATCTTGAGTTTTGATTTTATTTACATGGTTGGAATATTTTTTTATTGTTTCTAGGATATTAACTCCATTAATTATTGTTAGGACTTAGCTACTTGTTTCTTGTTTGACTTTGAACTTTTAATTATTTTTAATCTAATTATTCAACTATATATCAAACCCTAACTTATTATTAGATTTTATTTAATATACTTTGATCTTAATAACTAATATTACATGTTAAAATATTATTTTTCAAAAACTAGCCATTAGCTTGATTAAGAATCTCTACATTGATCTCTATTTACACTAGTGTCATGATCTGCCTCTTCATCTTGTCCTGATAGTGAACCACACTAAATGGTTCAAAACGCATCTGCAAAACTTTTTCCTATAAAATTATTACCAAAAATATTTTTTAAATTTTATATTATTTACATGTATGATAATTGATCTTTATTTATATATATAAACTTTTATATATCAAAAATATTACATAATTATATTAATTTTTTTAAGTATTTTTTTTTTTCTAAATTTAAATGATAATGAGATTGGTTAGAAAATGTTAAGTATTATAAATAGTTTACCTATAAAGTAAAATCAATTTTTAGAAGACTAATAACTGAACATGACGATTTTTCAAACGGTATTATTACTCTAATAAAAGTGTTTTTTGTATATCACCAATGTGAATCTATTTTGTTTTCACATTTATTAAGCGCTGAGAGGGATACATTCCTTAAAGTGATAAATTCTTTAAAGTGTATATATATTTAAAAGTTGTAAAAATTTGGTTTGATACATATGCCTAGGTATAAAATTATTAATTTTAAAGATGCAAATGATGTTACATAATAAAATGTTAATCCTCGAATATGATTCTGAAGAATACATGAAGACTATGCCTAATTTGACTTTTTTTAAAGGTCAAAAGACAATAGAATTGGCTTAAAAAAATGTTTGCTATTGTGAGTTATTTGTAAAAAGGAAAATTATTCTCAAGAGGCAAATCACTAAGGACAATTATTTGTATTATACTACATTATAAGCAAACACTTTTTTTAAGTTATTTAAGATTTTTTTTAAATTTAATTGATTTTTGTTGTTTTTTTTAATGAGGGATATTTATATATATAAAAAGTTTGGTAGATCTTTCTTTTTTATTATAAAATAAGTAGGCAAGTTACAACTATATATATCTTGGTTAGGTAGTCTCAATTTGCCCATCGGGAAACAAGGTTTGTTGACACCTAAACAGCATTATAAGCCATCCACAGCAAAAAATACTTAGTCATATATCTAACCAAAGCTATATAAACTTGATTGTCATGTCCACAACCCATATCCTAGCTATATAGATATAGTATATATAATTATATTCAATATATATAAATATATAATATTATATTAATATATAGATATATATATATATATATAGTATATATATATATATACTGCAAACTGTTAATTAAAAGCTATCCACATAAAAACTAATCAAAAAAGACTAAGGGTCGGCATTTTATTCCTCTTGCTCGGCGGATGCCGATGTAACCGGGGCCGAATCTTTCGCGTTGGAGTCTGACAGCTCAGTCAGCATGAACATGCATGGGAAATGTTTCTTTATATGGTCCAGACAACCATCCTATTTCTACAATTGAAATTGCAGTTTTTGAAAGTCCTGTTTGTAATTTGGAAAGTCTTGGACATCAGTCGTCCAGATTTGTTCCATGGCCTTGTTGAGGAGGCATTTCATTAGCCAATACAGATATAAGGTCTGCTTGTATTGCATCTCTCGGCCTCTGGTGTGTCTCGAATCTAGAATCAAGATCTTCCAATCCTCCGTGTTAGGTGCCTCCACACTCACTTGGCGGTTTATTTCTTCCTGTCGTTGTTCTATGAGCCATTTGATTTCCCCTCTAGTGCCATCCACATAGGCAACCGCCACTTCCTAGATCAGGTTGGCCACGGGCTTTTTGCCACAGCGTTTTCCCACAGTGCTCGGTTTGGCCTCAGCTTTGCTCCCCCGTGATCTCTTCCCTCGACCCTTGGTTGTCACTGCTCGACTCATTGCCTCAATGCCCTTGTACCTTCCAGCCAACTTCTAATGTTGACCAGAGACTAACCTCTGTGCTTTTCTCGACCAAGGAAAGTTACCTCTCAGTTGACCTGTTACGGGAACAAGAAACCATAATTTTCAAAATGTTAATTTATGTATTACCGTCATCTAAAGGTTCTGCCAGTGTAACAAGTCTACCACCCACAATTTATGCGCATAACCCCCAAACATAAGGATCCTCCACCCGAAACTCCCAAGAACCCCTGCATGACCCCTGCCTTACGCACGCTATGATCGTGGTCTTGGAAGCGAGGTACATGGCCACCTACCCAGCTTGAAGCCCAAAGGCCAAGCCTACAAACGCCCCTCATCTCCTTTGCCCCTCATTGACAGCCTCTGCCCCCATTCCCCCTGGCTTAGCCTCTGCTTAGATTGACTCTGGTCCTCCCGGCGACTCGACATCCAAACCCCAACCCCCACGAGGCATCCTACCCACAACTTGCTAACCACTCCCCTTCCCTGTGGTCGGCTGAAGCTGGCCTGGCCAGCATTCCAAGCATGTCAATTCCCCAAATTCAGAAGACCCCATCCCGTGACAACCTCCCCCAGACTAACTCCCCTCAAGGGCTTAGCGTCAGATCATTCCCTAAACCAGAGTGGTCTTAACATAAATACAATTGCAGCTTCCCTACCCTTGACCCCTGGGTTTGGCAGGCAGACAATAAACTGGAATTTTCTTGGGCAGACTCCCTCCTGACCCAACCCAATAATCCCCATGCGAGAGAGCAGAATGCTGAAACGGAGAGACACCCGTGCAAACCCCATGGAACTGGGATTATTTCGCAGACCTCCTCCTCCAAGCTAATCCCATCGCCCCATTTGCTCACCCCGACAAACCCTGTGCCCCCATGCAAGCCCCAATTAGTAGACCAAAAGTAGGGAAGCATAATGGATTGTAGCCAGAGCTAGTTAACATACCTGATAACCCACGTTTGGAGTCGTTGTACCGCCTCACCTTCTTGAATCCGCTACTCCACTTTCGTCGCCGTCTCCTCTATTATTAGACCCTCCAAACTATTATCCTTCTTTGCGGTCAGTAAACTCAGCTGCATGCAATTGCCACCGTCCCTCGTTCTGCTTGCCTTAAACATGTCGATGGCAATCTTGCCCTGCGCTTCAAGCATGTGGGAAGTGATGGCACCATCACTTATTGTCCTTTTCATAATGACAACCTTAATGGCTCTATCTGCCAACTCACTCCCCGATTGGGTGGAATTGACTTATACAATTATTTTAATATGGACTCTCTAATTTTAAATAGAGGAGGAATGACATGTTATAAAGTTTTATGAACCCAACGTCTCGGACTACCAAGTGAGTCCATCATCAAGGGATGCGACAATAGATATTCTAGAGATATTCATGATGTATCCATGAGCTATATTTTAAGTTATACATATAGGTTAATATAACTTAAAATATAGCTCATGGATACATCATGAATATCTCTAAAATATCTATTGTCGCATCCCCTAATGATGGACTCACTTGGTAGTCTGAAACGTTGGGTTCATAAAACTCTATAACAGGTTATTCCTCCTCTATTTAAAACTATCATTACCTGTATGGATTCATTATTTAACGACTCTCTAATTGTTTCTCTTCTTTTCCAAACAAAAAAATTGTAATTTTATTAAAATAAATAAAATTATATACTTATATGCTAAAGGCATTTAAGAGTTCACCAGAAACACTTCACAAAACAACTCTTTGTATTAACTATTTGAAGCATAATGGAAATCCATAAAAGTAATATTAAATATAATCCAAGTTCCTCGATCTAACCCTAATACATCTTTTGATGATCCATTCAATATCATGTTTCTAGCCTTGTATGTACGAGTCAAAGAGATAATATGAGAAAGTTGTCAATATAAGTTGCACATCATCTTCTAATGACTATAAAGTGAACTTCCTTGGTATTGTTTCCTTGAGAATCCATTGAATATCAAGAGTGAATCATCAAATATTTGAATTTGTGATACATTAAATTCTTGGGCTAGCCTCAAAACTAATTTTAGATTCATACATTTGCATTAGTCATTAGGTTCCTAAATTGTCCTAGCTTTTATATAAATCCAATGATTTGATTTTTCAATTGGGTTTATACCAGGTCATTGGGAGGAAAGATTGTTATGCTCTCGACCTAAGTTAAATTCCCACAACTGACGTGATAAACTTTGTTCTAATGACCTTGACCTTTGTTGTTGAGTCTGAGTAGTCTCCCAAGGAATGAAACATGTATATTCCTCATGTGGAATATAAAGTATTTCTCATGGAAAAAAATGCAAAGATGTGAAGATAAATATAAAATCGCCCTTAATCATCCTGTTATCACTCAGGTTGTTCCCTGCTTCCTAAAGGGAATACGGCCGAGGTAACCACTAACCAGTCTTTTAGTTACAGGTCCTAGCCTACCTGCAACCAGAGAGGGCTCTCTCTTTATAATTTAGCTTTGTTGGTGGGTGATTTTAGGCTAGTTATGGTGTGTTGATGTTGTTTTAAATTTTGTTGGTTGGTGAATTCAAACAGAGCTGAGATATAAGTTACAAAACAGTTTGGGCCATTGGGCAATGGAGTTCATGACTGTGTACTGCTGAAGTATGTTTCTGAAGAAAGAGTATTGTTGCAAAGCCAGATAGGCATTTGTGGAACAATTTTTTAAGATCAGGTAATGAAGTTATGGAATTAGTGAGTGAAAGGCAATTAAGAATCTTCCACTATGCTAACAAGGGGAGAAATGAAAGTATTGTTTAAGAGCAGTTAAGAATTCCTAAACAATATTCACAGTGAGAGAATTAGTTTAAACATGAGCAATTAAGAATTCATATCCATGGCTAATCCAGAAGAAAACATATTTAGAAACAGGGATTGAGCATAGGGTGTATTCAAACAAATCCCAAGCTATTCTTTTTCCCTATTTACTATGATCATGGGACATATGTGAATTTTTACATACACAGAAAGATAAGAACATGGTTCAGAATAACTTATTGTTCCATTCAATGACACAGGAATTCTGCAACATAACACAGTCCTTCATTTCCACCTTCAGACAGTATAGGAACCAGGAACTCCACCAGCAATTTGTATTAGCAAAAGTCTGAGATATACAATGCAGCTCTTCTGAGAGAGTTTCACTACAACCGACCCTCAATACGTTCTATGAGGGGATATATATACAAAAATGGGATACAAAATATCTAGATAGTGAGTTATTGTGCAATAAATTACACCACCAACTCTCTTACAAAAAGTAAATGAAAGAAATAACTATAGCAATTAATGTTGATATGGCAGTTGTCTTTCTGTCAGACAATTTTTGACTTTTTGGATCAACAAAGTTGGTTGTAGCTGTGTCTTTAAATCTGCGTTTATTGAGCCTGTTGTCTGAGTGCTTTGATGAATCACTGTACGGATGCTTCCTGTGATATCTGCGTGCTTGATTCTCTGCTGACCTGTATTGTGACTGAGATCTAAATTTTCACAAAAAAAGGAATAATATAGTTGGATCACCTGGGCAGTACTTCCAGCATTGCCTGCCACCAATCAGCTGGAGGTAGCTGATGTCTCCTTATTTTTATAAGCGTTTCATCTGCTTCAGTATATCTGTAGAAATTTGGAGGCACTTCAAACAGATGATTAATCTCATGCTCAATAAAAAATAAATTCTCTAATTTGTCATACAGAGACTGCTCAGAGGGAGGCCCTGCTTCTTCTGTGGAGCTGGTGGATGCTGTGATCTGATTTTCAACATAATTGTTGATCCTTGTGATGTATTGATCATATGACAACAGTTGTCCAGTACCAGTCACTAGGCTAGGCAGTCCTTTATCTTGCAATGTTGTTATCTTTGCCCTGAATTCATCTATTTCTGCCTTCATATCCTGACATTTCCTTTCTAGAGTTTGAGTGAAATTTCTTAAAGTCAGCACTTTTTTGGTTGTCAGGATAGTGTCTTTTCTGCTATTTATTTCCAGTGCTACCAATTCCTCCTTAGTGTGAGTATTGAGGAAATGTATCATTTTATTGGCCTGCTCAGGCATGATTCCCAGTGTTGTTTTGGCCTTTTGTATTTCAACATGAGCTATGCCTATTAGTTCAATTTGCTCATGTATTGCCTATATTGACCTCCATTGGTCATGGATTGATTGGCCAATTTTGGCCCATATAATCTTCTTGATTTCTACCAGAGTTTTGCCTAGAAGCAATTCTTTTTCCAAAGCTTTCACTTTGGTTTCCAAGGCCTTTATCTCTCTCTGCTTCTCTGCCACTGTCATTTTGGACTTATCATAGCTGGCCTCTAGCTTGGCCAGTCTCTCCTTGGCTTCATTAATTTCTGTCACCTGAACCTCAAGTTCCTTGACAGCTTTCATAAAGTCCTCCATGCTCATGCTTGATTCTGCTGCTGTTGTTGTTGTTGTTGTGGCTTCTGTTGCTGATGTGGCTGTGGTAGGTGTTGGAATGGCAGGAGGGGCTGTTGCTGCTTGTGTAGGAGGGGAAGGGCCAAGAGTTGTAGAAGTTTGAGGGGGCTGGGAGGTTGACTCCCCTTGCTTGTCCTGCAATGCCTTTTCCAATTCTGCTTCCATCTGTAATATTCTCTGATTCATCTTCATAAGCAGATCCATGGTCTCATCAACTTGCTTTTCATGTGCAAGTTCTGCTGTTTGAGGGTGAATGGTTGGAGGCAGCTTTGCCTGCTTACTCAGTGCAGCAATGTCATCCTCCTTTTTCTTCATAAGGGCCTTAATACCCTTTGGATCTTTAGGATCATGTCCTAGATCAATGATTATGTCTTCCAAAGTTTTTATTCTGTTGTCCTTAGCAG
>APFE030697806.1:220589-232285 GCA_000404065.3 Pinus taeda
AACCTGGGTGGTTGACGCGTGGCGGGGGTATGGCAGTGAAACCGCCAATCCCCCGGACGCTAAACCTCCGCCCGTTCCCAAGTGAGATTGACCGCCCACCGTTAGATCTGTGGGGCCGACGATCGAACGATTGGCGGCGGATGCGATGTGACAACGGTTTATAGCTACAGGGACCCGCCCGATTAAAATAATAAATTAAATAAATCGCTCGCGGCGTGGGTTTTAACTTAGGGTTAGCGGGTATAATGTATATGCGCCCGTTTATAAATGTTTTATTTTAAAAAACATTATAACAAATGTATTAGCGCAGAGGGGTAATGAAAGGGTTGTGAGGGCGGAGACCATGGGTTTTTAATTTTTTAACCAAAGTTTTTTATTAAAACCCACAGTTTAGGGTGGTGGAGGGTTAATATTAGCCCCTGATGGATTAATATTCCCCAAATCATGACTATATAGCTATATTGCTAAGGGGAGGGTATTTACATAGATTTTTTGGGATTTTCACATAGATCTTTGTAGGATTAGGGAAGGGGAATGCTTAGGGAGCTAAATATTACATTAGTTGTTAATATGACATTGTGAGGTGAATGTGTAGGGGCAAATGCTAAGCTTTAAGAAGTAAAACTTAGGGATAGAAGATGAGTGGAATTGAGAGTAAAGATTTTTACACAAGAAATGTGGCTTCTTTTCCTTAAATGAACTTCATAGTTTAACCTGGTACTTTGTCATGGAAAGAAGTGAAACAGGACACTAGAGCAGATCCCAAGGTCCTTGGGGGATGTTAATAAATGATGTTTGGGGAAAAGGGGCAAATTAGACATGATTCCATTGTTATGTCCTCAAACCTATGCCATGGTGCCAATACTCTGGATGGGATGAGTCTTGCTCTTGATAAGCCAACTGGTGATGGCCCCTTTACTTCTGCAACCTTACACTACTTACCCAATCTAGCAATCCTAACATTTTTTCTTCACTTGAAATGGGTGCACTTGAATTAGCAGACCCTGATTGTTCTTTTTTTCTTTTGACTGCCCTCCTATCTAAATCTACCCTTATTTCTTCCAAGGACCCAGATTAAGCAGTTGGCTCCTTCATTTCTCTACCTAGCTAGTCATCTGCCAAGCTTGAGCTGTTTGGACAGGAACCATTCTCTATTCTGCAACAAGCAATTTAAACATGGCATGGTCCAGATTAGACTGTTGGGCCATCCATCAAGTATGATTAGCACCAGTATTTGTAGACTGTGTTACTGCCAAAAGATAGTAGTGGCATTTTGACTGGCCACTTTCCTGGTCTTTAGTTTGGGGTTCATTTTCACTATTCCTTTGACCATTTGATTTTCTTGCCTTTTGATTATTCTTTTAAGGCATACCCTCTTTTCATTTTTTCATTTTCCTAGTATGTACACAAAATACGGAACCTTTGCAGCCTGCAATGATGAACATATTTAGCCCTTCCACTGTCAATCATGAAAGATGAAACCTATTGGTATAGGAACCTAACACATCCCTTAGGAGGACTTCCCTGTGAGGCACCATAATATATATCCTTGTTGATTGCCTCTTGTTTGAATTGATTATTGTTTTGTTTATCATGAGCTTTTGTGTAAGTATTTAATATGTTTAGTGCCTTGACAAATGTCTCCTTTCCTTCAAACAACTTCATAATCCTGGTTAAAACTCCCCAATTTATGTTAAGAGGAAGGGTTTTGCTCTTTCTTGTATCCTTTTTTGCATATTGTGATTTAAATGCTTCTTTTACACCTTCACCTTCCTAGTCGTTTCTCAATCTAGTCATTCTTTCTACCTCTTTACATATCTCTTTGGTATACGGACATGCCATAATTAAATGTACAATAGTTTCTTCCACTTGTGGACATAAACTACACCAACCTAGTCCATTGAAGTTTTTCTTCTATAGCACCTCCCAAGTGCAAGCCTTATTGTTTTAAATCAACCACATGAAAATTCTGTTTTTTGAAGGGTGTCTTAATTTCTAGGTGATTCTCCACCATAATACCCATTGTCCCTCCATACCTTCCTTAGTAAGAGCTTTATAACCTACTATGGGCACGTAATATCGAATTGGATTAAGTGACCATAACAACTAGTCATCATCTTCTCTTGTTTTCACATTATTGTTTTTTATTGTGTCTATATATTTATTATGTGCCTCAATATATTATTTCTCTAATCCAGTCTCCTCCCAAGTTAGCCAATGTTATTTACACTCTGTAGACCTCTCCCAAATCACAACCTATATGAGTATATAATTTCCTTTACTTACCAACTTTCCAAATGAAAAGCTAAGTTAACAACTTTCCAAATTATTGATCCATTTGTGAACTTGTTTTACTAGATTGCTTACCTAATCTTGTACTTAAGTAGTAGTTATGTACTTATCTCTTATTACTTGAACCCACAACCCTTCTCCTTGAATTATTCTCAAAAGATTTTTTTGTTGCAAGTGCTTTGGAGAAGAGAAAAGGAGTTTTTAGGCCCCAACCTCCATTCGATTTTAGTAGAGCTAGCATTTTTCATGAAGCTACAAAAATCCTTTTCTTCTTTTCATCACCTAACTAGATACATTTTAAGCGTAACTTTTTAATGACGTCTACAACACCTTTTGGTACCCATGTAAACAATATCTAGAATAGTGGAATTGTTTCTAGTACCACATTTACTAATGCTAGACACCCCCTTTTGGAGAGACACCAATTACACCATGTATTCAACTTCTTCTTTTTTCTGCTTTAGCAATCAACCATTGTTAGTCACACTTTTTTTACTATTTGGATTCAAATAGAAACCTAAGTACTCCAGTCCATGATCTAGGTTGTTAACTGGTAGGGAAATAATTGATTAAAATAGTCATTTTCTTGCTAAGTTATACTCCACAAGGATAGTGTACATTTTCAGGGTTTATTATAACACTTGTTGCTTTATAGAATAAGTCAAATATACCTTTGGATTTCTCAATTACCCTTCTTTTACCCTTACAAAACACCAATATATCATCCACAAATAATAGATGTCTAATATTATAGGTTGTTCTAATGTGAACCTTTGAAATTGCCATTTGTTTGAAGCTTCTTTAATAAGCCTACTCAACCCTTGTAATTAAAAGGAAAATGAGAGGGAATAAGGGACACCCGTATATGGGACCTCTTCATGGTATAAAGAAAGGAGATGTTGGCCCATTTGATTAAGATAATAAAATATACTAAAGTTAATGCAACTCATCATCTCGATAACAAACTAATGACAAAAACCCAAGTGTATAAGAATAAGTGTAAGGCAAAACCAACTTATGCTATCATATGCTCTAGAAAAGTCCTCTTTAATTACCATCGATATTAGATTCATAGCTTTGATTGAATGAAGGCATTCCTATGTCCTTTCTCTAAAAAGCCAAATTGTTCACAAGAGGTTTGTTTTGATAAAACACTTTTTTATCTTTTGACAATAGTCATTGAGATGATTTTCTACATATAGTTGCACAAAGGTATTGATGTAAATTTGGAAAGGTTATTGGATTATCCTCTTTAGGAATCAATGCTCCTCAATGTTTTGTTGTGATTCTTATAGCCTCGACCACCCTTTTTAAGCCTTCTTCTATGGATCATCATAGCTTAAAAGAAATTCTACATGAATGCCATATGGCCCTATAATTTTGTCCTTTTTAAAGGCACTCTAAAATTTGTTACAATTATTTTCTCCAACCTTTTTCATTAGTTCTTGATTGTCTTCATGATTCACATAGCTAGGAAAAGAGTTTGATAGTCTTATTACCTTAGCAATTGTAGCAAGAGTGTCCTCTTTGAAAAGGGTGAAGGAGTAATTCACTCCTTTAATTGCAATATCCTTGAAATTTGTTGCTCTCCCATCTCCTTTGTCAAATTTCCAAATTGAGTTAATGATTACCTATTTGCATGCCTATGAAAAAAAAAATATTCTTAATACGTGCTCGAGTTTTTGTTCTTTCTCTTTTACTAATACTAGATTCCTCTTTTTTAACTTTTAGGAACAATATCTTTAGTTTATGGCATTCATTAAGATAACCAAACCCATGACCAATTTAAACTCTCTAATGGCTTATTAATGTCTTAAAAGAATTTAAAATTTTTATGAGTAACCTATATATTACATATTTGACCAATAAACCATGGACTCTATTCACAATTTTTAAAAATTAGAATTAAATTAAATTATTATATATATACACACATACCTTTTTTATTTTTTCTAAAAATGGTTAAAATGTAACTCCATGCTTATTGGGGACTCACAACCTCAACATAACTCACATATTTTAATTGTCATAGCTTGTTAATCCTTGCCTCACCATAAACTATAGCATTCATTCGCCTCACGGTCAAAGTGTGTTGATTTTCAATTATTTTGATGCGTTTTTGCAATTTTAAACAAAGCTTTGAGAAAATGTTGAATATTTCTATTTTTCCGTAAATTAAAAATAATTTTCTAAAAATCTTATTTCTAATATTCAATTGGCTAAGTGAGTTCTTATGGGACATAATTCCCTTGGTGGAGGGGGTTTTATTTTTGGTATTTGTCAATGCCTGACAATTCATTTAAGCATGAAAAAAATCAGCACCATTTGGGTTTCCATAATCGTATTTTATTTTTGGTATTTTTCAATGCCTGACAATTCATTGGATGAAAAAAAAAAACTAATTTTGTGAGTGGCCATTACGTCGATGAGTGCTATGACACTTACACTGTTATGCTACTGCTTTACCCAATGACACCAGAGCTAACGTGGTTGCAATTCCTTTACGTTGGCGGGGGGGGGGTTGTTGTGGGTGTGTGTGTGGAATGAACAAATATGCAATTACTATTATTATGTTTCATTGTGCGGAAAGCTATGCAAGTGAAATCTATACACACCCGCATCTCCAATGAAGGAAATGAAGATTCTCAAAACCTCATTGTTCTCCTCCGCATCCTACATTCTACACGATAGAACTTGTAATAATAGTGTAATTCATCCTTGTGCCACAAATCGGGTATCAAATGGCCCATCATCACATTTGAAACAATCCAAATTTATATTGTCTAAGAACAAATCCATTGTTTTAAGAAAATATTCAATTACTTTCTACAATATTGTAGGGATATATTGATTATTCAATCTAACGAGTGTGTGCTTCAGTTTCAGGTTAAGACTCTCTTTTGGGCAATGGACCTTGTGTATATCATCATCTGAAATGCCTCCACCACGCTGCTTTATTATTGTGCACCTGGCTCAATTACCTTTGCCCCTTAAGAGATTCAAAAGTTACCTCGCCCCTACACAAGGAAAAGCAAGCAAAGCTAAAGCAATGAGGAAGCTTCATAGTAGCAGGATCCTTAGGGAGTGAGAGTGGGGAGAGAACACCTCTTCCTCTTCTGACTCCATTCTTTGCTTTCCCCTGTTCCATTGTTTGTTTTGCTTTGCTCAACTTTGTTAGATTATAATATTATATATCTAAATAAAGTCAATAAAGTATTTTTGTTTTTTTTTTTTGCTTCGCTCTATTGGATTATAATTCGATTGTGGGTTCAAGTCCCACTGGGCATGGATTAAAAACATTTTAATTACTTTTCTATTTTTCGTTGACTATGCAAGTACTTAGCTGCGATTAACCCACACTTAAGCTATTGTGCGAATTCGGGTAAGGTTCCATTACTACCTTTTGAACTCTTCACTGGGGTATTTTTGCATTGATATAAATTACAGAAACCTTAACATTGAGTAAATGATCATTATTGTTCTTGAGTTATTAATAGGTTCAAAGTTTGTGGTGATAATTTCTACAAATATTATTATTAGCGAAAAAGACAACTCACATGTGGGAGTACGAAGAGTGAGCACAGAGAAGTTGATTGCACAAGAGTGTGGAGAAATGTGTATTTTCCGCACTCTCACACAATCAAATTCTCCACACAAGGGAAAGGACAACTCATGCGTGGGAGTGCGGAGAAGTTGATAATGCGAGAGTGCGGAGAAATGTGTTTTCTCTACACTCCTGCACAATCAACTTCTCCGCACAAGGGAAAGGAAAGCTCACGTGCAAAAAATATTCAATTACTTTCTACAATATTATAAGGATATATTGATTATTTCAACTGAGTGTGTGCTTCAGTTTTGGGTTAAGACTCTCTCTTTTGGGCAATGGATCATGTGTATATGATAATATGAAATGCCTCCACTGTGCGACTTTATTAGCATGCACCTGGCTCAATTACATCTTCCCCTTAGGATATTTTAAAGCTACCTAACCCCTACACAAGGAAAATCAATAAGAGTTGAAGCAATAAGGAAGCTTCTTAGCAATAGGATCCTTAGGAGGTGAGAGTGGGGAGAGAGTTGCCTCTTCCGACTCCGACTCCATTCTTTGCGTTCCCCTATTCCATTATTTGTTTTTGCTTTGTTATGCTCTGCAGGATTATAATAATACATATCTAAATAAAGTCGATAGAGTATTTTTGTTTATTTTTGCTTTGCTCTGCTAGATTATAATTCGATTGTGGGCTTGAGTCCCACTGGGCATGAATTAAAAGCATTTTAATTACGTTTTTTTTTTTTTTTTTTTTTTTTTACTATGCAAGTGCTTAGTTTTGGTTAACTCACACTTAAGCTATTGTTTTAGTTTGGTTAAGGCTCTATTAATACCTTTTGAACTCTTTGTTGGGGGATTTTTGCATTGATATAAGTTATGGAATCCTTAACATTGAGTGAATGATAATTATTGTTCTTTAGTGTTATAGATCCATTTGGGCACATCACTCCCATCATTCATATCAGTACTATTAGGGCTCATCAAACCCTAATTTAGTTGCTACATGCCCTAGATAAGTCATCACTTTGAATGCCTCCTTCCCTGAGAGTTTCTTGGCCTGAAGCCCTCAGGAAATGCCTCCTTGAGGGACCATGGCAACCTTGGTCAGGGGTAAGTGCGCTTCAGTGCAGGTAGGCCCATGTCACGGTGCTTTCCAGAGCACTTAGGCCCACTTTGACTTGCACTAGGCGAGATTGAGCAAAATCATAGGGTTCTGGGAATATTCTAATCTTCTGGAGCCATCTAGAAGATTCCCACACTTATCATCTCCTATGAGCTCGAAATTGGATAGGGAATGAGTTAAGTAACCTCCTATCCTCTCATCCTTTCCTCCATGAAAACTAACTCTAAGTTTGGAAGGCCATTCAATACCCTCATTTATGACCAAACCTCCTCCATTTTCCTATAAATTGAGCACTCATCTAAGTGATCAGGGGTTAGACTTTGAGAATTTGTAACGAGATACTATTGGTGTGAGGTTTGAGATTGTAAGCAAGTATTGTTATACTACCAGAGTGTTGTGATTTTGATGTGATGTTGGTTGGAACCCAAGCTGGAAGAGTGACAATGGATCAGACTTCATGGTTGTAATTCTTCCTTCTACTTAATAAATTTGTTTACACCTTTTCCCATATTCTTGTCTTTATGTATGATGATTATATGTGTAAATGCTTTCGATTCCATTTGCTTATAGTAGATAGATCTCTTGCTTTGATTGGTTTTTGTCCTCTGTTTATGATTGCAGGTACTTGTCGAGCGGATTAAGTTTGAGATGGAGTGACAGGAGCCATACAAAGGAGACAAAGGGAAAGCGAAAGATAACAAGTAGGTCCCTTGCCTTATTTATCTTCTATAGAAAAAAGTTAAGTGCTTTAAATCTGTTGTTCTAGGTGTAGCTACCCACCTAGGGAAATTGTGTTTATCCGTAGATGCAAAATTCCACATAACAATCAACTTCTCTGCACAAGGGAAAGGAAAGCTCATGTGCAGAAAATATTCAATTACTTTCTACAATATTATAAGGATATATTGATTATTTCAACTAAGGAGTACGTGCTTCAGTTTCGGGTTAAGACTCTCTCTTTTGGGTAATGGATCATGTGTATATGATAATATGAAATGCCTCCACTGTGCGACTTTATTAGCATGCACCTGGCTCAATTGCATCTGCCCCTTAGGATATTCTAAAGTTACCTCACCCCTACACAAGGGAAATCAAGAAGCGCTAAAGCAACAAGGAAGATTCTTAGCAACAGGATCCTTAGGGGGTGAGAGTGGGGAGAGAGTCGCCTCTTCCGACTTTGACTCCATTCTTTGCTTTCCCCTATTCCATTGTTTGTTTTTGCTTTTCTATTCTCTGCTGGATTATAATGATATATATCTAAATAAAGTCGATAAAGTATTTTTGTTTGTTTTTTCTTTGCTTTGCTAGATTATATTTCGATTGTGGGCTTGAGTCCCACCGGGCATGAATTAAAAGAATTTTAATTACGTTTTTATTTTTTGTTAACTATGCAAGTGCTTAGTTGTGGTTAACCCACACTTAAGCTATTGCTTGAGTTTGGGTGAGGCTCTATTAATACCTTTTGAACTCTTTGTTGGGGGATTTTTGCATTGATATAAGTTATAGAATCCTTAACATTGAGTAAATGATAATTATTGTTCTTGGGTCATTAATAGGTTTAGGGTTGGTGATAACAATTTATAAAAATATTATTATTGGCAGAAAGGATAACTCACATGTTGGAGAGTGGAGAAGTTGATTGTGCAAGAGTGAAAAGAAAGAGTGTGCAAGAGTGCGAAGAAATGTGTTTTCTTTGTACTTCCGCACAATCAACTTCTTCGCACTAGGAAAAGGACAACTCACATGTGGAACGACTACAGAGCTTTGCTTCAGTCGTGAATCTATAGTATTTCAATTGAATATGTGATTGAATAAACATTTGATGAAACAAGTCACTTCGGCAGAGGCAAGCTTGGTAACAATTAACAATTTTCGAAGTACACAATTCACAGTTCAAAGCCCATTGCTAAAATTTCGGAACCACTGTCACTGTTTGAAAGGGAACTTGAAGGTTCAGAGCCACTGGAGTGCATTCAGGGGCCATCATTGTGTGTGTTTCAACATTAAAAAGTTTTCCATAGAACAACTCACAGTTCACAGTTCAGAGCCAGTTAATAGTTCACAGTTCACTTTCCACATTTACACAGTTCCCATTTTCCCAGGGTATAGGAAGGCATGGATCAAGGGTTTAAAGGGCTCAAAAACCACTTCTTTAGGTTTGGAGAGTGGCAGTGGAATTCGGGTTTAGGGTTTTAAAAGTCGCCTCATCCCAAAATGGAAAATAATGGCATGGAAATCTCATATTTTGTGGAAACAAATCACTTAGGCCAAGTCAAAATTGCTTCAACAAACAAAACATGGAAGTGGATTTAGGTAAATGCAAAACAATATCGGGGCATTTTAAAGCGCAAACTTGCTCGCTTTAAATGGGAACAAAGAAGAAGAAAACAATCCCAAAAAAAGAAAACAAATAAGAGCAACAAAAATAAAGGAGAGTCAACCATTTACAGTCCCACATCTACACCTCTTACTTAGTCGTCAGATCTCTATGTCTACGAACTGATGAAGGACAAGGAAAGGCTGAAAATTTTGGAAGCCAAAGAACAAGAAAGGGACCACAAAATTTCAGAGATTACATTTGCAAATCGATCTTGAATAGAAGGTAATAGGATCCTAAAAGAGCAAGTAACAATGCTACAAGAGGCTTTAGAGACATGAAAGCAAGAATGGGAAAACATGAAGACAACATGGCAAACCATGAAAGAATCAGTGACAACAAATAAGGGAGTGATAATTTCTAAAGCAACTCAAGTGGATAGACAAATATCTCAGCAGGTAGTCATTTTTGAAAAAAAGGCAAAAGAGATCAAGAGGACAAGCATTCCAAAAGAAATCAAATCCAGAGATGAGGACACTAAAGGTTACATAAGGATGGAGGAAAAATAAGATGTAAGTGCTCGTAGAGCACAAGAAAGAGAACACAAAAATAGAAAAGATAAGGAAACACACTTTATTGTAAGAGGAATAAGTGACTATGGAAATAATGAAAGCACTCCCAATTTGACAAAAGAGTTTTTGAAAGAAAAATTATATTGGAGAGGGAAAAAATTTCAAGCAAGAAGGGTGGGAAAAATATGTAAAGAGAGGTCTCAATCCATAAAAGTCATCATGGCAAGTGGGCAAGACAAACACTATCTCTTAAGCAAAAAGAAACTCTTGAAATTCTCACACTTCTTCTTAGATGAAGATCTAACTATAAAACAACAAGAGGAGAGAAGAGAAGAAGTGGAGAAAATTAGAGCAACAAGAAACGAAGAGAAAAGAGCATGGTTGTACAATGGTAAAGCAGTTATTGCAATGCTTGGGCCTCATGGCAAAGTAGGGAAGCAATTTGACAGTAAAGAAAAACCATTTAATTCTATAATAGGGAGGAAAACAACAGGATCAACATGGATGAAAAGGGTTGAAGACTCAAATTTGAGTCTTGTGTGCCAAGACGCATAACAATCAAATACTACCCAGGCCTACCAAAGTCTAGTTTGTTGGAACTGTAGAGGTTACCCTTGGAGGAGGGGACCTGGGGTAGAGCCTATTGCAGAAGGTAGAGACATAATTTGTCTCACATAAACTCATGAACATGATGGTTGTAAAACTCCTATGTTTGATGGTTATTTGAAATTACCAGTTTGGAATGAGGCAACATAAAATGGCAAAGGGTATGGAGGAATACTGGTTTTAGTGAAATAAAAAGAAGGTCTTAAGAAAAGTCTGTCGGTAGAAATCACATAAGAGAAATTTTTGGTTGACACACTTCGAACCAACAAGTGTGGTTCATCATCAGGACCAAATGAAGAGGCAAACCATGGCAAAGGCTTAAAAAGAAGGTCGTCACATACAATTTGTGAAAGAAGATACAAATAAACAATATTTATGGTTCAAAATAACAGAGGATAAGAACCACATAAGAATTGTAGCATGCTATTTTGTACCTCGAGTCTAAAAAACTTACAAAAATAAGGGGCTAGATAGCAAAGACGCATATGTAGCTTTAAAGCAAGATATTGTTGTATATTCTCAGTAGGGAGAAGTTATTTTATTGAGAGTTTTCAATGCTAGAACAACAAATCAACGAGCTAGTTATTTTTGTTGCAAAGAAGATCACAATCTTGTCTGTCTCATTGAAGAGGAGAATCCCCAATGGTTGAGATGTTCAAAAGATGACAAAGTTAGCAATCATTTTGGAGAGGAGTTGCTCACGTTGTGTGGTGCTTTCAACTTAATTATCTGCAATGGTCTAGATAAATGGAAAAGGTCTGGGAAGTTCACTTGCAACACATACAATGGGGCAAGTGTTGTTGACTACATTATTTGTTCATAAAGCTTGATAGAAAGGATACATGAAGTTAAGATTGGAGAGCATATGTGGGACTTAAAATCAGACCATAACCCAATTTATACAAAGCTATATTGGTTAGAAGAAAGACATCATAAGAGGAAAACCCAATGTTCTCGACAATCGATATCAAGCGACAAAATTCTTCTAACACAAGAAAATTGCACTATATTCAAAACAATGTTGGAGAGATAAATTTAGAAGGGGAAGAGTGGTTCCCAAAGCCTCAATAGTCATGAGTTAACAAATATAATTCAAAGTGCACTTGAGAAGTGAAAAAGAGCAAAAAATAAGAAATATGAATCAAATTGTTTCTTGTAAATGCTTGGTTTGATGAGGAATGCAAATTGGCAAGGAAAACCTCAAAAAAGGCAGGCGAGGAGAAGATGAATGTAAAG
>APFE030697806.1:243737-257581 GCA_000404065.3 Pinus taeda
GAAGTAAGAGCTAAAAAGCAAACCAAGACACAGCTAAGAAAACCAGTGAAGCCACTAATCATTCAAGAACAACCTCAGAAATCAACAAAGGAAAAAACTCAGGGTAAGAAGATTGTACCTGAAACAAGCAGATCTGAAGCAGTCTCAAGGGTAAGGACAAGAAGCCAAATAAATAAGGAAAAATGTAAAGCCATAGCTGTTGAAGAGAGCCCAGTGTCTAAGGCAAGCTTGAATGATTTATTACAGGCCATTGAATTCGAGCAGTCTGAACCAGTTCATATTGATTTGACACAGTCAACGCAAGAAGGTAACAAGAAGTCTAAGGCCTCAAAAAGGCTTAAATTCGATGAGCCAGGTGAAGAATTTATTTTTAAACCCAGAAGACCTATTACAAGGAAGCAAGTAAAGGAAGTGCTGCCAAGAACAGAGGAAACCGAGAAAGTTAGGCAAAAAGATACAAGCAGAACAGTCATCACATCTCAAGGAGATAATATAGCAAGCATAAAGAGCCAATTAGAAGCAACTAAATATGAGATTGCCAAACTGAAGAAAGCTGCTAGAGAGTATGCATTCGTGTATGCAAATTATCGTAAAGCTGTGTGGAAAGGAAGTGAAACCCTAAAAAACCAGTTAAATTCAGTAGTGGATGGCCATGCACAATTTCACACATGGACAGTACTAGCAATCAAAGAGGCCAAATACATTAGAAAGATAAATATGAACCTAAGAGCTGGGAATAGAGCTATGAAGAAGAAAATTGAAGACCTGAAGGCATAGCTAGGCCAGTTACTTGCTAAATGAATTTTCTTTTCAGGAAAGGTTTTGTTTCAAATTTTTGTCAAATTTGCTTAGTCTTATTGTTTTGAAGACATGTAAATCCCTGCTATACATATGAAAAATCAAAGGGAGTTTTTGGCAATCAAATGTTTGGGTGATAAAGATTTCGGGTCAAAAGCAAACTGTTTCAAATAATTCAGCAGTTTTGTAGCGCGCTACGAAACTGCTATAGGTGATGATTTTAACGCAGACATGAAGTTTTGTATTATGAACGGGAATTTTGAAAGAGAGACACCTAAAGGGTACGCAAGACATCAGATGGAGCTACAAAAGTCATTCAGATCAAGACAGATGTACATTTAAAAAGGTGGAATATTTTAACCCAAGTTTAAATTTCTGTTGTAAAGCCCCTTTATCACCGTTCAAAAGGTATTAAATGATTTGCATACAAGGAACTTTTGCTTGCACACATGTCCATCAATGCAGCCTACAACACATCAAGAACGTAGCAGTGTTCCATATTTTGGGTTATTAAAGGCTAGAAGACATGCTGTTGTACATTCGAGCAATTTGAGGAAAACAGGAACCGAGAAGCAAGGGACATCTCCTAATACTACTGAGCAGTTAAAGATTCAGCGTTCAAGGTCAATATGGAGTATTAAACATCCAGCTCATCCGAATCGAAAGAGGACTAGGTGTCAAAGAACAAGGAGAAGCCACTATTGCATGGAAAATGGAGTTAGAGTCATAGTTAATTTAGAACTCTTTAAAACTCCAGTCAGCACTTGATTGTATTTAATAGTTAGTTAAATAGCTGATAGGTTTCATTAGAGATAGTTATCGAGTTATCAAATTCCCCTCATGCTGGAGGAGGAAGCTCGAATTAGTTAGAATAAGGATTCTATATATAGCTGAAACAACAATGTAATGAGGGTTGGAAATTTTATAACAGAGCACTGTTTTGGCTTATGTAAAGACAGAGTTCAGTAATATAAGTTGGCTGCTTTTCTTCTTTGGATTCATCAAGGATTTCCATGTTCAGAATGTGTGATTTTATTCTTTCCTTAATGTATTTTACAGTTGCATAGATGTGTAATCACTCAGAATTCACTGATTGTGCTCTGATTTCCTGTATGCATTTATGAACTGTGGTTTTACATGAGTTGTGTTCTGAACATCCAAATGCTAAATGCCCTGACTTCTATGTAAAGACAGTATCATTGTTTACTGAAGTATGATTGACTCCATGGGCCCAATGGAAACTTATGTAATGTTTATCCAGCCTTCATATTTGTCAATGTTATTCCACAAGAGTTAGCCATCTTATTATTAGTCAAAATCAATAACCCTTTGAGAGAGCCCTCTCAGGCTAAGGAGGCTAAGCCTTAGTCAAAAGATTGGTTTAAAACAGTTACTTGAAGTCTTCCTGGTTTGCAGCCTTCCAGGGTCTGATTTTGAGATAACATGTGGGATCAATTAATTAGTGATAACAATAGAAGGATGGGCTATGCTGCATTGAAGTTATTACCCTTGTTTATTTACAATTTTAACTATTCTCCAAATTATCATTCCACTAAATAAAAGTGAATAGTATAAGTCAAATAAAAGTGAATGGTTTAATCAAAACCTTAACAGTTTATTGAATGCGCGTGCCTGCTCTGCTCGCCTGCTGTAGCCCGCCTCGGCTCCTTGTGCCTGCGCCCTTCAGTCTGCTCTGTCGCTCCAATGGAGGGCAGTGGGGACCCTGATCCCCCATCTACACCACTGGAGGTCATTGCATTTCGATCAATGATAACTTCAGGACCAAAGCGCCCCCCTTCAGTTTCTCAGCAAAAATTTGTTAAAAAGCTGGATTCGATCCCATCTGTAGCATTACCTGAAGAAGAAACCTGTAAAGCCGCATTTAACCTTGTGGAGAGAGGCCTGATAGGCCAGTTCACAGGCCTCTGGCCATCTCCCAAGTCAATGGAGGACTGGATCCAAAGGAATTGGCAGCCCCTGATCAAAGAAGGACTTAAAAGTTTTTTCGTAGGTAAGGGTTTTTCGTGTTTGTCTTTGAAAACCCTAATGACAAAGGATTGATCTTTAGAAATGGACCATATTTCATGGGGCCCCAGGGCCTTTAATTGAACAAATGGTCCCCGGATTTTGATCCCACCCAGGATATCCCTTCTGTTGTTCTGGTCTGGGTCAGGCTCCCTCATTTGCCTCTGCACTGCTGGAACCAAAAATCCCTTCAGATCATAAGTAACGCTCTGGGAAAATATATAGATCAGGCAGCGGGAAAAGACCAGTATTCATGTGCCCGTATCTGCGTAGAAGTGGATCTAGAGGAATGGTTACTGGAAGCCATCAAACTTACTGTGGCTGGGTGGACGCATGTCCAGGAGTTGGACTATGAACAGTTACCTTTCAAATGCAGACATCATCATAGTCATGGTCACTTTGCAAAAAATTGTAAGAAGAGAGCAAAGGAGCAAGCAGACAAACAGAACAGGGAACAATGGACTCTTGTCTAGAAGAACGCATCCATAAAAATAAAAAAAAGGAACTGGTAAAGGTACCACGAAAGGAGACCCTAGCAGCAGTAAAGCTAATAAGGAAACAGAAGTAAACCAAAACAGGGCAGAGAAGGCTCAGACTAATCAAGATACCCCATCCCAAGAGAATGAAGAACAGGGGGATATTCCTCCACTAGACAAGGAGGCAAGGGAAGCGATCCAGAGCGAGGCCAACCAGGGCAGCCCATTCAATCCCTCATATGCAGAGATGGCAAGGAAAAAACCAGTCGATAGTTCTGGCTCCTCAGAGGATGAAACCTATGAGCGCCATTCGAAAAAAGCTGGAAGGAAATCTTGTAAAGAAAAAAGAGAGGAGGAGGCAGAAAGACTCAAAACACAAGGTAGCCAAGCCACAATAGAAATGGCTATTGGGCAAAACACCAGACCAAGGCCCTCCAAGGGAGGGCTCAACACCCCTGCAAGTAAATAATGAATCTCGTCTCTTGGAACTGCAGAGGTCTAGGGAATCCCTCTAAAATAGAAGCAGTCAAGGATCTTATGGATCTTATGCAAGCGGAGCCCTCAGATATCCTCATGCTCCAAGAGACCAAGATAGAAGGACATGTCCTTCTAGAGATCAGCAGCACAAAGTGGAATAAAAGAGCAGGTAAAGCGGTAAGCTCAAGGGGTACTTCTGGAGGGCTGGCAACACTCTGGAACGACGACCTCATCCAGCTGAAAAACCATAAGGAAACACAACATTGGATCCAAACTGAATTGATGCATAAAACAAGTAAGCTGACTATTAACCTTTTTAATCTTTATGTTCCTGTTTCTTATTATGAAAAGAGAGAATGATGGAGCTCTCTCTCAGCATTTCTAGAGCAGACTTCCCCTAGCAACATTATCATAGCAGGGGACCTCAACATCATTATGAAAGCAAAAGAAAAAAGGGGAGGGACAAGTAACAGAGACCCAATGTTAGATGAGGTGGAGGAACTCTTTCAGCGTTGGGACTTGTTGGACTTCAATCCCATCAGAGGCCTTTACACCTGGTCCAATAATAGAGTAGGAACGGATCACATCTCAGCTTGGTTAGACAGATTCATGGTACAAAGCTCTATAATGTTGAACAAAAAGATAATAACTACTAAAATTCTGCCCAAGCTTGCTTCGGACCATAAACCAATCCAGCTCCTCCTGGAGGAGGAAGAAGATCTAGGGCCCATACCTTTCCAATTCAGTCCCTTATGGATTGAGAAGGAAGGCTATACAGAGACAATAAAGGCAGCCTGGGACAAAACAATCACGGGATCCCCTAGTTATGTCTGGGAGCAAAAGCTAAAAGCAACTAAATTTGCGTTGAAGAATTGGATAAAGAGACCAGGATCCACTCCTACTGAGCAAAGAAAGGAATCAATTTATGCACTGCAGACTTTGCAAATAGAGATGGAAACTAAAGACATTACAATAGAACTGCTGGAGAAGGAAATGAAAGCCCAACGTTCTGCACACCAAACCTTAAGAAAGGAGGAAGAATACTAGCGATTTAAATCAAGGAGTTTGTGGTTGAAGGTTGGAGACCGAAACACTTCCTACTTCCACCGCCAATACAGAGTGAGACTGACCAGGAACCACATAGCAGAGATCAAAACTTTAGAGGGCATTGTCTGCAAAGGATATAATCAGATCAAAGCAGCTGCAGAAACCTACTTTAGGAATCTTTATAGGGAAGAAATCCGCAGTAATGATGAAGAAGCCAATGGTTTCACTGCTAATATCCCCTCTCTCATTAGCTCTGATGAAAACGCAGCCCTTTGTAGGCCAACCACGGAGGAGGAAATTATAAAAGTGATTTGGTCCATGGACGCGGACAAGGCTCCTGGGCCCGATGGATTTACAATCCATTTTTACAAATCGTGTTGGCACATCATAAAAGCTAATCTCTGCAAAATGATACGCTGGTTTATGAGAAAATCCAAGGTGGGCGGAGGAACAAACTCTACATATCTGGCTCTAATCTCCAAAGATACTAAACCGGAGACTTTTGCAAGGCTCAGGCTGATATCGTTATGTAACGCTTCCTATAAAGTCCTGGCAAAACTGATAGCTGGCAGGATTAAGCCGCTGTTAAAAAAATTGATCTCTCCCCCACAAGGCGCATTAGTTGAAGGGAGGCATATCATAGACAACGTAATTCTGGTTCAGGAGATCATCCATTCCAGCAAGCAGCAGAACGAAAAAGGCATGCTGGTCAAGCTAGACATGGCAAGCACCTTCGACAGAGTGGATCGATCATTCCTCTGCAAGGTCCTGCTTTCTTTTGGCTTTTCGCAACAATTTGTCAATCTTATAAAAGCCTGCATAGAAAAACCCTGGATCGTCCCATTAGTCAATGGACGCCCCACAAATTTTTTTCAAAGTCAGAGGGGCATCAGATAGGGATACCCCCTCTACCCATCCCTGTACATTTTAATGGCAGAATCGCTCAGTTGAAAATTGTCTGCGGAAAAAATAAAAGGCAGCATCTTGGGTCTTAAGCCCTGCCACGGAGCCGAAGCCCAGAACCATGCGTTGTTTGCTGATGATACACTTCTTCTAGGCGGAGCCTCCACCAGAATCGCTAGAGCCATAAACGTTGTCCTCAATAACTACTGCAGAGTTTTAGGGGCATTAATAAATGAGAATAAAACAGAAGTGTATAGCTGGAACATTGACCAGAGGGAGCTCACTGATATAACCTCTCTCCTTGTATTCAAAGGACAAGTAAAATGGGACAGATTCAAGTATCTGGGCCTTCCCATTATATCAGGAGCAAATAAAAGATCGCTCTGGAGTGAAATAATCTCGAAAATCAAAGCTAGGATCGCAACGTGGGGAGGTCACTGGCTGACGAAGGGAGGCAAAGTAATTCTAATCAAAGCAATGCTGTCGGCGCTACCAATCTATCAGGCAGCGTTCCTCTTAGCTCCAAGAAATGTGTCAGAGCAAATTTCCAAATTGCTCAGAGACTTCCTGTGGCAGGGAGGAAAGGGAAATGAAAATAAAATACATCTAGTGAAATGGGAAGTGGTTAAAAAAACAAAGGCAAATGGAGGCCTGCAAATCAAAGATCCAGCTCTTGTAAATTTAGCAATGGGGGAAAAGATCTTATGGAAACTGATCCATGAACCCACTCATCCGGTTAGTGTATTTTTGAGCTCCAAATACAGACCAAATAAAGCCCTTAGCAATCTTCAGAATACAAATGCAGCCAACAGCACGCAGGTGTGGAAATTATGTTGCAGGAGTAGTAAGTTCTTCAATAAACAGACCTACAGGATTCTGAGCAATGGCAAGCGCACCCAATTGTGGAAGGACAGAATTATGGGGAAAGATCCCCTGAAGGATAATGAGGAAATAGCTGACCTCAGGGATTGGCTGAAGCAAGCAGGAGTTAATACCATTTTTGAATTGTCAAGATGGGATCACCGTGGAGATTGGATAGGATGGGATTTCCATGGAGTCCCAGAGAGGTTAACACACCAACAAATTTTGCTCGAAGAGTTACTGGAGGAAGCAACGCCTACCAATAGAAACATGAAGACAAATGGGGATGGGGCCAGACCGGAGTTTACACGACAGCAGCAAGATATAGAGCATTGCAGGACTCAAAAAATAGCAGTCAAAACCCGACCTTTTGGAAGAATGTCTGGGATCCTCTAGCCCTTCCAAAAGTGAACTTCTTCTTCTGGACCCTGGCCCATAACAAAGTCTTAACCAGCGACAACCTGGAAAAAAGGAACATAGCAAGGCCTCACAGATGTGTTCTATGCAGCAGCAATTCCGAAACAGCTCAGCACCTTTTCTTGGAGTGCAAATTTGCAAAAGAGGTATGGAGTATTATTTTACATAATTTTTAGATTACTTTACCTTCACAAACCTCTGTTGCAAATCTATATGCCACTTGGAACAGTATCTATCCTCAGTGCATCCCTCCCAAATCAATCTGGAAAAAAATATGGACAGCCATCCCAAAGTATGTGTGCTAGCATCTCTGGCTAGCTCGAAATCAATAGATTTTCAGAGAGATGAGGCACACTCCACTACAAGTTGCAGTAAAAGCTAAATCTTTCCTTCTGGAAGCAGTCCAACAACAGTATTTTAAAGAAGATTCACTGCTCTTGCCTGAAGAAAAAAGATGGCTTGGTGCGTTAGAGCCAAGTCCGCACAAGCAGCTCCTCTCTCCACAAAAGGCAAATCAGGAATGGCGCATAAGAGAAGAAGATGACAAATTCCAACTTTGGTGGCGGTCACAAAATCTAACCACAATTTTCTTCGACGGAGCATCCAAAGGGAACCCTAGAGATGCAGGTGCAGGGGGGGTCATATACTCCACTGATGGGATCACAAAGAACTCTTTCAGCTGGGGACTCGGTCATAAATCTAACAATCAAGCAGAGATTCTTTGACTACTTAAAGCCTGCCACATTGCTAGAGACAAAGGAGTTAAAGACCTCCAAGTTTTTGGAGACTCAGAGTTAATAATAAAGAGCCTGAAGATGGGAAACCTATTCAGCAACGCCAGCCTAAACAAAATACTGGATAGGCTGAAGAGAGTCATTTTAGATTTCGATACATGTAAGTTTTATCACATTCTTAGAAATTCAAACGGAGAAGCGGACCAGCTGGCAAACAAGGGCAGCTCTCTGATGAAAGGACTGCTAATTGTAAACAGTGAAAGCACCATACAGATGCCCTGAAAACCACGTTGACTCAAAACAGCAGCAACCTGAAATATGTAATGTAATTGGAGCAGCTCGGACATAGATCCAAGGTTTTTTCAAATCAATAAAATCATAACCGTTTTAGTTTTAAAAAATAAAAAATAAATAAATGAATGGTTTAAGCCATGTATTTCACTGTTGAATACTTGAAAGGAAACATATGAAAACATCTATTGACCTGGTTCGTTGTGATTGTTATCATTATTCCAAGTAATCACCACGAAAGTCTTTCCTAAAAATAAAGAACACTAATTTTATATGAATTGGACCAGTTAATTGTTTATTTAGGATAACTAATTTTTATCACTGAATCATTTTGATTTTATTACATTATCATTTTTTTCACTATAAAGAGTTATTTTTTTGTTATTCATTTTGAATATTTTTTTTTACAAATTTTCAATAATACGAAATTTTCTAGACAATTACTGGACATGGTTCTGTAATAAATCAGAGATGTGCGAGAAAACTAAGACACGTCAGAGTAACATAGCTCTGGACTCCCTATGAGACCGACTTGACTAAAATAAAGATAAATGGACCTTAACTAATTATGTTCCAGTAGAAATTCAGTAAAAACAACAAATACTAATTTGAAAAATACAACCCTTTAACAACGATACTTAAATATCAGTATTTTTAATTCCTGTTGTCCAAGTCTGTCCTGTAGAATATTGTTCATATTTGCTGAAAATTTACCAGCCTCAAGAGTATTGTGCTCCATGGCAAGCGATCAATTGAAATGGTAAAAGAGCTTTGAATCTTGTTGTCCATGAGTTCATCAAAGATAATTAATCATGGCTGCAATTCTAATGCTCTCTTTGAGAGCATATCCGTTGTGGAATTGGACTCTCTATATATGTGCTGAAAACCAATAGCTCGAAACTTCAAAATAATTTCTCTTATTCTGAGTTTCCATGCTTCTAAATTTAACACCTCTAGGTGAGCCTCTCCTTTCAACCAATTGATAACACATTTTGAGTCCCCAAGAATATGAAAATGATTTATGTTTTTTTGTTTTGCAATCACCAATAGAGTCCGTGCAGCAATCAATTCAACCTTGGTATTTGTTCTGAAGCCAAATCCAATTTTATATTGGATGGACCTATTTTCTGTCAACTTAATCATCCCTCTGCCTCCACACACATTTTCTTGTGCTACACCATCAAAGAATCCTATCGACAAATCTTGTGATATTTGTGGGAAATGTACTCTTCTATGTGATAATGATTTTTTTTTTGATATCTAGTTAAATCGGCAACGGCGGTGGTATCGTACTTGCATTACACGGAGTCAAATCCCACCAGCTGCCACTATAACAGTTAGGAGGAACCACCCATCCCATAAGGAATGACCCCTCAGGATAAGACGAGACTTGAACACGTGACTTGCACAGCAGCAAGAACAACTTAGCAGACCATTCGCTGACCACGAGACCAAACCCCTGCAGGCAATGTGATAATGATTTCTAAAGGGGAAGAAATTCCCGAAATTGTGAAACAATTTTGGAAATTAGAACTGGAATATATATCTTATCATCTATGAATATTATCTTGTTTCTCAATCGTCAAATGTTCCAAGCAACAAATATAAGCAGAGTACTAAGATGATTGTACTTCTTCACCCAAGAAAAAATGATTTCTTCAAAAGAAGACTTCTTCATATCTTCCTAAATGCCTAAAAACTGCACAATGAAAGATCAAATATCTTATATGAAATTACAATTGTTCAAAATATGTTCAGTAGTTTCTTGTTGATGTTTGCATAAAACACATCCACTGGGTCCTTGAAAGCCTATTTTTTGGAGGTTTTCCCAAGTCAAGATTATGTTGTGAAGTACTAGCCATATGAAATATCTTAACTTGGTAGGAATACGCCATTTCTGGATATGTCTATAACACCATCTATCAGTTGGTTCATTCTCTGAGTCAACAATCTCATCGTATTTTGAGTTGGCTTAGATCTTTCCAGTAGAGAACTCCTAGCTCCAAACCAAAGAGTCCATGTTGTTATTTAATCTTACTTCATTGAGGTTTAACTCTTTTATGTAATAGCTCCATTCCTCTGCTAACACGTCCCTTAATCCCAAACCAGCGATTGTCATCCAATAATTTTGATGCAGTTGGGAATATAGAGGATTTTTTACATCATGAAGATAGGTAAATTCCCTTGCTTCCAGAGTTTGCGTTAACTCTGAAGATAATCTGTATACTTTGGCCCCACCAATAAAGGGATCCTTGCCAAGAATGACATGTCTTCCATCCCCCACTTTCCAAGCTAACCAATTGAAGAGATGGGGATATGATGTCATAAGAGCTTTCCAAACCATGGAACCTTTTTTGTGGAAAGAATATGATTGTTTTTTGATTCAGTCTATGACCGTTTGTTTGTTTGTATATTTTTCTCTAATGACATGACTCCACAGACCAATCCCAAATAGACTTCTCCACAAATTTTCCAAAGCTAATGCTTTGGAAAATGAGGCAAGATTTTTAAAACCCCATCCTCCTAGCTTTTTAGGGATTGAAAAGATAGACCAATTTGCAAGATGTATATTCTTTTGTTACTTTTCCTGGCCCATAGAAAATTAAAAATCAACTGTCTGATCACAACAAGAATAAAAGTAGGGATTTTTGCCAAAGACAACCAAAATACTAGAATATTCTCCAAAACTGATTTTACCAAAATCATTATACCACCTAATGATAACCGATTATAGCACCAAAGATTTATTATCTATTCCAATTTTCTAATCACCCACATCCAATCCTCTTTGTGATAGTTATTTGGTTTAAGATAAACAAAGGTATTTAAACCGTCTCCAAAGATGATGACTGCAATGGTAGAAATGACTAAATTTCAGCAAGAATATTAGGCCTAACATCCTGGTGATGGAATGAAGATTTATTGAGATTAATATCCATACTAGTGTCATTACAAAAGAGTAATATACATCTATGGAAATCCCTCCATTCAGTGACAGTGCCTATCCCCATAAGTAAAACATCATCCACAAACAATAAATGTGAAATATAAAGACATTTGGAAATCTTTATGCCTCTAATGTTACCAGTCTGCTTTTCCACCAACAATAGATGGCTCAGACCTTCCATCACAAGAATAAACATTGAACGGAGATAACGGGAAACCTTATCTAAGTCCCCGAGAGGCAGAGAAATTTTTGGAGGGCGACCCATTGATTAGGACAAAATAATTAGCTAAAGTAACACATCCCATAATCCAGTTTGTCACTTCCAGCCCTAAACCAATTTGAAGAAGAATAAGTCTAAGAAAAGTCCAGTTGACTTAATCGTAAGCTTTGTTCAGATCCATTTTGAGCACCATCACCAACTATTTTTTTGATTTGATATATTGAATGGCTTCCTGAGCAATACCAATAACATCATGAATCTACCTATGTGAAAGAAAGCCAAATTGGTTAGCAGACATCTTCTTAGCAAGACAACATTTGATTTTATTGGAGATAATCTTGGAGATAAGTTTGTAGACCAAAGTTACACAAAGAAATAGGTCTGAAGTCCAAGAAGGTCTTAGGCTGAGAACATTTAGGAATTAGCGTAATATAGGTAGCATTGATAACAATAGAAACTTTCCCAGGTCTTCTTGATTCTTCCACCATTTGACATAAGTCAGTACCCATGAGATCGAAGAAGGAGAGGAATAACTCCACTATCTAACCATCAGGACCCGGGCTTTTATCCTCTGAAAAATATTTAAGAGCTCTTTTTATTTATTCTAGAGAAATCGGGCCTCCAATTTGTGTCACTTCCTCTTGACTGAAGAAACAAGGATACAATTTAATAAGCTGAAGTTGGGAGCAAATATCAGACTTCCTAGGATTTGAAAAGAGGGAATAGAAAGAGGAAGTTGTCGCTTCTTTTAATTCTACGGGGGATGTGATCGACCTTCCCTCTTCCATCTCTAGTGCCCAAATGGAGTTGATGTTCCTTCTAGGTCTTACAAAGTTATGGCAAAAAATTAGTGTTTTCATCTCCCTCTTTTATCCAAGTAGCCCTGCTTTTTAATCTCCAAGCCTCTTCCTCCCTTTTTAGGATCTGTCTTTTTTATCTTCTGGATAGCTCATTTACTGTGCTACATCAACTAAGAAAGAAGAAGAGAAATTTTGGGAAAGTGTTCATATTGAGCTTCAATATCTAGGGGATCTTTTTGTTGTTTCACGTTCCAGTTTCTCCCCCATTTGATAGTAGCCTTCTTTAGACTCCTAAGCTTGCTAACCGTAGATGTCATGGCCGATGAAGATGAGTTGACAAGGTAATTTTTCCAGATCTCTGCCACCATCCACCTAAAATATTCTTCTTGCAACCAAAAGTAGTTAAATTTGAAGGGATATTTTTTATGATGAAGCTCAAATTCAATATCCAAAAAGATGGCCATATGATTAGAAATATTATCTTGTGCTATCCATGATCTGGTCCTCCCCAATTTTTCAATTAAATAATTTTCCAACAGAAATGTATCCAACCACTTAGCTATACCATCCATGTAGTGTACCTAGGGGGGTATTATGGGGTATAGAGGGAGGTACCCAAGGGAATAATGTAATAATGGGATGGGCCATAGTTAATAAATAAAGTGGTTACCCATTCATGTAGGGGACCACAGGTAGTTAGCAATAAGAAAGTGCTCTAATACCACTTGTAATAGATCTAACCTGCAATTATATAAATTGATGCAAATATACCCAATAAATGTAAATAATCTCAAGATAATTACAAACACAAAATATAGAAATGCTTCTTTATTGATCAAAACCCTTTAGGTAGGATAACACCATATAATCACTCCTTAAGGAAGGAGAACACTCCATAAGCCATATGCTTGCCAATACGATAATCCTTGACATCTATCAATGGGGAGTCTCTAGCCTCTATATAGGCTTCATACATACAATACCATGGGTCTTTCAATACCATATATCTAATACCACGGGCTTATCACATTATTTCTAACTACTTGTGGTCTCTTATATGATGCGGGTTAACCACTTTATTTATTAACTATGGCCCATCCCATTATTACATTATTCCCTTGGGTACCTCTCTCTGTACCCCATAATATCCCCCCCTAGGTATACTACATTCCACCCCCTTAAATATGTTTCGTTCCCAAAACATAAGAATAACACAAATAATAAGATTTACTCAAAAGAGTAGTCCACTGGTACCATGCACATGCATCTAGCCATCCAAGAGAAAGGTGAACCCTCGATCTAGCTTGTGCCTCGCTCGCTTGAGATGGAAGTTGATATTGGCGGTTCCTCTATGTTGATGTGCTATGGTTGGATCTTTGCACCTCTCTATCTCTCGTGCAAGGGTTGTTGTCCTTGTTGCTAAACCGTTGCCATCATGTTGGTTGTTTTCTTGCTAGGTGATGTGGGTGGTGATATGCTGAAGTTTTAACCAACTGTGTATCTTTCTTTAATTTGCCACCTAATGGAGCCTGATTGGTATCTGGTACATGTTGTGGCACCTGCTGTTGTTGCTTATCCTCCAAGATTACTTCAACCACATATTCCTCATTTGATGTATCAATTCTTGTAACATTTTCTACTTCAGCCTCCTTGGACTCTACCTGTTTATTGATGGAAATATCATGTAATGTAATTTTCTTCTTTTTATACCAGAGCTTCAGGAATTTCTTTTGCACATTAATATTGATAGTACCAACAGATTCAATCCAAGGGTATCCTTAAACAACATCCACATTATTCATATTTGAAGCATAGAAATCAAAATGCACTACATACTTATCCATAGAA
>APFE030697806.1:259924-310079 GCA_000404065.3 Pinus taeda
TTTAATTGAGTATTTTTTCACAAATAATCTAGATCTACAATTTGATTCTGCAAATTTTGCACTAGAAGTTTCAGATCTGATTTGCATACTCGTCGCCCCAAAAATTTCTTGCAAAAAATTAAAAAAAAATATATATCTCTCTGCTTGCCGAAGAAAGTGCTCTGATACCACTTGTAATAGATCTGATCTGCAATTATATAAAATAATGCAAATAAACCAATAACTATAAATAATCTCAAGAAAATTATAAACACCAAATATTGAAATGCTTCTCTTTATTAATGAAAACTCTTGAGGTAGGGTAACACCATACAATCACTCCTTAAGGAAGGACAACACTCCACAAGCCATATGTTTTTCCATACAATATTCCTTGAAATCTCTCAATGGACAGTCTCTAGCCTCTATATAGGATTCATACATATAATACCAGGGGCCATTACCATGGTTCTCTCAATACCATATATCTAATACAATGGACTTATCACATTATTGCTAACTACTTGTGGTCCCTTACATGATGCGGGTTAACCAATTTATTTATTAATTATGGCCCATTCCATTATTACATTATTCCTTTATGTACCTCTCTCTGTACCTGATAATATCTCCCCTAGGTATACTACAATCCATGTCCGATCTGCCATTTCTCCAGGTTGGAGAGAGAGGAAAGGAAGTAATATCACGTATATTATGTCTTTGTAACATATCCAAGAAGTAAGAACACATAGGGTCAAGACGGGCCCGATGTCCCCATGACTCACCAGTAGAGATAATAAAGTTAAAATCCCCAGGTAGAATAAGAGCATGGTCTGATAGAATTCCACTAAGTTGAACCTTTCCCAAAATGAATGGCTATCATAATAAGCACGATAACAATTAATCAACTTTACAGGAATAGGACAACCTATAAGAGAGCCTTCCAGAAAAATACCCATAGATGAGTAAGAAGCCTGCAATGATGTAGTAGTTGAATCCCATATAGTAATCAAGCCTCCCAACAATCCATTTGAATCCATAGTACATGATACCCAACCTGGACACAATTTCTGAAGGTTCTCTTTAGCTTTGTCATAAGAGACCATAGTTTCTTGAAGATAGATGATGAAAAGATAATTAGTACTAATCAAATGATTGAGGGCATAACATTTTGAGCCCCCTGCCCCCCCAATCCCACGAATGTTGAGAGATAAAATAATCATTATTTGGGCATGGTTAAGGGCATCAAAGCTATAAGTGCCCTTAAATCATTTTCAATATCAGGAGGTAAAGTAATTCCTAAACCTCCTTGAATAGCCTCTAATAAGTATGTCTCTCTAGCTAGAGTTTTTTTGTTTACCTCTTTCTTTCTAATAGTAACATTTTGGAAGGAGAAAGAAGGCTCAGACATAGGATTACCCACAGGAGTACCCCCTGTAAAGGTAGAGATCGACGACAACTTCAAAGAATCTTTATAGGAGAGTACATGTATAGGAGAGAACGATGGATTAGTGAGATGAGGGTGAGTCCCCAACAATAGAGACTCCTCTTCAGACACATGCAAATCATAATGGAATAAAGCAATTATAGACTTACCACAAGTTTTCAACATCGGGTTGGTGCAATGTTCTGAGAATCAAGATTAATTAAGATTCTCAACACAATGAAATATGAAGCCAGAGCCTGTTTCTCCGAAACTTAGTTTACTGCATTATTAGGGTCAACAAACTGAAGATCAACACAGTTTACTGAAATAGGATTCAGTGACTCATTATTACGGTATAGAGGTAAATTTTTTTCCTAACTATTGAGCTACCATACCTGTAATATTATTCATAGCAATATGTTCAATTTGTTATAGTAATAAAGCATCCTTGATTAACAAATCATTAATAAGAGAATTAGCTTCATAGAAGGACTTACTAGCACAATTTGGTCCACCGAAAGCGCCTTGGAATAAAGGATTGTCTGGTCCCTGAAATGTCCTTACGTCAGTCACAATAGGTTCCCGTGGAGAGTCTCCCGAGCACAAGGATCACTTTTGATACTGACTAACACTAACAGGAAACCCACTAGAAAATTGCTTATCTCGTATGAATTTGTCGACAAAGGAACCAACACCACTGTCTTTTTAGTATAATCATATGCTTTATCCAAAATGTTCCTTTGAGAAGACCAAACAAAGTTTTTTCTAGGCTTATGCCCTTGTTGTCTGACATAGGATTTCTGTTTGTCTAAAGCCTCCAGCGCTCCCCACAAGATCTGGCCAAATGTCCTACTTCCCTGCAAATAATGCATCTGAAGGGCACTTTCCAGTAATCCATCAACTAGATGATCTCCTTCTTACCCTAGTGGATTTTTATAGACTCTAGTAAACCTTCAAACATATTCACTTAGACCAAAATCCATGCCATTCTTTTATCTACATCCAGTGACAAGGCTTCCTCCAAAAAAATATATCTCAGTAGGGAGTTTGCTACTTGTACGAGGACTTCTTTTGGCCATAATGCTAAGGGAAAACCTGGAAGAATAACCCAAAGATGCTTCTACGACTGCATTTTCGATTTGGGACAGAAAGATGGATGCCAACGTTGTAGCCACAGGGATCCTTTGCCAATGACCTAGGAACTGTTAAGAATGATTTCAAGATCCCCCTAAAAAATGAAATGAAAATGTAACCAACTATTTACCAGGATAGTTACAATCAGGGTATAACCCACCAAGGGTTTCCATGTAGTTTTAACCTAGTCCATCAACTATTCATGAGACATCTTCAAGTAACTAAGTTTACCTACAAGAGCCCTCTTAGACAAAGATTCGACTCTATCAAGGTTAACATTCACACCAAGGATTAACTCCTTCATAGCCGCCAAAGCCCTAATGTGTTTAATGACACACTTGTTTTTTGATCTACCAACTTCGAAGGATGAAGAAACCGAGACTCCTCCCACTCCTGCATCCTGCCCTACAACCCAACCATTTTGATGATGTTTGCTAGCATCTGTGATACTGATAATATTTGTTGACATCTCTGGACTGCAAGGGAATTCCAACAACCGATGTCTCACATTACACCAATCTTTGCATGATGGCATTGTCAGAGAGAAATATTGGTGACTCATAAAAATTGTACCCGACCTATCATTATGTTTCATCTACTGCAAGAGACTACTAAGATTGCCCTACTACCAAATAGGTATCTTATGGCACAAAGAAAGGAAAAAAACCAGTGAGTCGAATTCAAGAAAAATGGTCCTGAAAACCTAGAGCCTAAGGCTCAAAAACCCTATAGCACGATGTTCTAAAACCCTAGAGAGGCCATGAGAAAACCCTAGAACATGACTCTCAGACACCCTAGCGCATGAGATTCAGAAATCCTAGAGCATGGAGCTCAGAAACCCTAGAGCATGAAGCCAACCATGACGTTTTTGCAAACCCTAAACCAAGGCACTCAAATACAGTTGGTGCTCCATGAGTCTTGCTTTCTTTGAGAAGAGGCTCGTAGACACCTTAGAGCATGAGATTAGAAAATCCTAGAGCATGGAGCTCAAAAATCCCGGAGCATCATACTTGTTTGTTTACAAAAAGGCTCTAAAACCCTAGAGCATGGTGCTCTGAAACCCTAGAGAGGCCATGAGAAAAGCCTAGAACATGGCTCTCATTTAGAAATCCTAGAGCATGAAGCTCAGAAACCCTAGGGCATGAAGCCAACCATGGCGTTTTTGTAAACCCTAAACCCAAATCTCTCTCCTCTTCTTATTATAAGCTCGTCCTTCATTATAAGACGATTACATTACCACAACACCATCACTCTCATATTACCAATATATATTTATTTTTGAATTTATGAAATGTTAAAGAGAGATTAAATTCCTCACATATAAGTAATCCTAAACCCAAATTTCTCTCCTCTTGTTATTATAAGCTCCTCCTTTATTATAAGACTATTACATTATCACAACACCATCACTCTCATATTACCAAGATATATTTATTTTTGAATTTATGAAATGTTAAAGAGAGATTAAATTTATTACCAAGATATATTTATTATTGAATTTATGAAATGTTAAAGAGAAATTAAATTCCAAGACTATTACATTATCACAACACCATCACTCTCATATTATCAAGCTATATTTATTTTTGAATTTATGAAATGTTAAAGAGAAATTAAACTCCTCACACATAAGTACAACATTTGATTTTTATTTTTTTTAAACTTTTATTTTATTTTTTATTTTATTTTTTTTTGTGACTCACATATCCAACCATTAAAGTGTTGAGAGAATTGAACTTGCAACCTCTCCATAACAAAGGTGCTTTAACTATGAAGACTCCCCAATTGAACTAATATTAGGGGCTTGAACCCTCCTTCTTAATTAAATAGTCAAAGTAAATATAACTTCCAATTAAATTAAATTTATATTGTTTAGAAATTTTTTGGCGAAATCACATAATTGATCATTTGTCGACGCGTTTCGAACCAACTAGTGTGGTTCATCGTCAGGACAAGTTGACCACACTCTTTAGGGTATTGAAAGATCTGCCTGGCTTTAACCAGTATCTAAAAAGAGAGATCTGGTTTGTCGTCATCTGTTTCATCTTGCAGTAACCAACCTATAAAAAATCAGGCCTACCACTGTATGTAAATCTGGGATGTACAGATGAAGACAGGCATGGTGGTCGTGGGTTGATCGCCGTCTCAGGAATTAAATGGACTATACTTGTACGCGGTAGGGTCAACGCAGGTAATATTGAGCTTAGCGCAACACTGAGCCGTAAGCCGTTGGTCACAAAAAATAGTACGTCCCACACTCTTTAGGGTATCGAGCACACTCTTTAGGGTATTGAAAGATCTGCCTGGCTTTAACCAGTATCTAAAAATAGAGATCTGGTTTGTCGTCATCTGTTTCATCTTGCAGTAACCAGCCTATAAAAAATCAGGCCTACCACTGTATGTAAATCTGGGCTGTACAGATGAAGACAGGCATGGTGGTCCTGGGTTAGCCACCATCTCAGGAATTAAATGGACTATACTTGTACGCGGTATGGTCAACGCAGGTAATATTGAGCTTAGCGCAACACTGAGCCGTAAGCCGTTGGTCACAAAAAATAGTACGTCCCACACTCTTTAGCGCGTCAACCACACTCTTTAGGGTATTGAAAGATCTGCCTGGCTTTAACCAGTATCTAAAAACAGAGATATGATTTGTCGTCATCTGTTTCATCTTGCAGTAACTAGCCTATAAAAAATCAGGCCTACCACTGTATGTAAATCTGGGCTGTACAGATGAAGACAGGCATGGTGGTCTTGGGTTGGTCGCCGTCTCAGGAATTAAATGGACTATACTTGTACGCGGTAGGGTCAATGCAGGTAATATTGAACTTAGCGCAACACTGAGCCATAAGCCGTTGGTCACAAAAAATAGTACGTCCCACACTCTTTAGCACGTCGACCACACTCTTTAGGGTATTGAAAGATCTGCCTGGCTTTAAACAGTATCTAAAAAGAGAGATCTGGTTTGTCGTCATCTGTTTCATCTTGCAGTAACTAGCCTATTAAAAATCAGGCCTACCACTGTATGTAAATCTGGGCTGTACAGATGAAGACAGGCATGGTGGTCCTGGGTTGGTCGCCGTCTCAGGAATTAAATGGACTATACTTGTACGCGGTAGGGTCAACGCAGGTAATATTGAGCTTAGCGCAACACTAAGCCGTAAGCCGTTGGTCACAAAAAATAGTACGTCCCACCTACGAAAAAGGGGCTCAACACCCCTATGCCTGTCTGTCAAGGAATGTGTTGTTCTGAAGTCTACACCCCTATGTCTGTCAGTCAAGGAATTTGCTGTTGTGAAGTCTACAAAACCTTCCAAGTCAAGATCAAATTTTAATGTCCGTATATTTGTAGTCAGGACCATTTGAATTTCTAACATTATACATCTTAAAAGATCAAAATTTAATGTCTGTAATTTGTAGTCCGGACCATTTGAATTTCTTTTATACGTGTTCAAAAGATCAAATTTTAATGTCCGTTAAGTCTGGAGATTGGTGGAAGGAAAAGATTTGAGTTAGGAGTTTTGAATTTCCTTTATGCATGTTAAATTTGCAGGGGTAAGGAAGGTAGGAAGAAAGGAAAATCTAGAAAATGACACCATTTTGTGCAGCAGGAGTTCGGTGCCGTAGTGTTGTGTGAAGATAACCAAAGGGGTTTACCCTTAAAGGCTGGCCGAAAGGCTGGCTGAAGGCTCAAGAAGGCTCACTGAGCCGATGTTTCACTGAGCCGAAGGCCCAATCACTTGCCCTTCGGGCAAGACCACTAAACAATGGGCTATATCATTGAACAAAGAGCTTGCCAAGACCACTGAACAATGGGCTATATCATTGAACAAAGAGCTTGCCCGAAGGGCAAGTGATTGAGCCTTCGGCTTAGTGAGCCTTCGGCTCAGTGAAACATCAGCTCAGTGAGCCTTCTTGAGCCTTCAGCCAGCCTTTCGGCCAGCCTTTAAGGGTAAACCCCTTTGGTTATCTTCACACAACACTACGGCACTGAACTCATGCTGCACAAAATGGTGTCATTTTCTAGATTTTCCTTTCTTCCTACCTTCCTTACCCCTGCAAATTTAACATGCATAAAGGAAATTCAAAACTCCTGACTCAAATCTTTTCCTTCCACCAATCTTCAGACTTAACGGACATTAAGATTTGATCTTTTGAACATGTATAAAAGAAATTCAAATGGTTCGGACTACAAATTACGGACATTAAATTTTGATCTTTTAAGATGTATAATGTTAGAAATTCAAATGGTCCTGACTACAAATATACGGACATTAAAATTTGATCTTGACTTGGAAGGTTTTGTAGACTTCACAACAACAGATTCCTTGACAGACAGACATAGGGGGTGTAGGCTTCAGAACAACACATTCCTTGACTGACAGGCATAGGGGTGTTGAGCCCCTTTTTCGTAGGTGGGACGTACTATTTTTTGTGACCAACGGCTTACGGCTCAGTGTTGCGCTAAGCTCAATATTACTTGCGTTGACCCTATCGCGTACAAGTATAGTCCATTTAATTCCTGAGACGGCGACCAACCCAGGACCACCATGTCTGTCTTCATCTGTACAGCCCAGATTTACATACAGTGGTAGGCCTGATTTTTTATAGGCTGGTTACTGCAAGATGAAACAGATGACGACAAACCAGATCTCTCTTTTTAGATACTGGTTAAAGCCAGGCAGATCTTTCAATACCCTAAAGAGTGTGGTCAACTTGCCCTGACGATGAACCACACTAGTTGGTTCGAAACGCGTCGACAAATGATCAATTATGTGATTTTGCCAAAAAATTTCTAAACAAATGCTATGGATCACAGAAGTCTAAATTCCTTGATAAATTTATATTTTAAAAAATGAAATGATGTTGTATAATAAAATATTATTTAAACCCAATTTTTTTTTGAATATATGAAGAAATGATTTAAGGAGTTTTAACTGGGATTATGGAAATTTTTTTGGTGATTGGAATGAATTTTTTTGGGTTAGATTTTGATTTGTGTTATTTAAACTGATTTTTTTTTTTTTTTGCATATATGGATCTAACAAACTGATAAAGCCGTAGGGCACTTAGATTGTGTGGAGTTCACCCATCAAACTTGTGATTTCAATAAATCCCCACTAAATTCTATACAAATTAAATAAAAAATTAAATTGGAAAACTTTTCAAAAAATCACATCTAAAAACAATTCATTAATTTAATTAATTAATTAATTTTTAAATATCAAAAACACAAAATCACCTTTAATTATTATCTTTATTCCTTCTTCATGTCGCTGTAGTAGCTTTGTTATTAGTCCGGTTAAATTCTCCATGGATCCATATAATCAAATTCTTTCAATTTCACTTATGGAGGTACTTGAATATATATATATTTTTTAATCAAGGCTGCCAAACTAAAGAGAGTCCTTGCCCCTAAAAATCAGGGGCACCAACCCTAGCCCAATGAACCTAGTTTTTAATCTCAAAAACCAGAGAGTCCTTGCCCTACGAAACCAGGGCACTAACCCTAGGCCAATTGGACATAGTTGTTAATCTCGAAACCCTTCAAAATACCCTAAAACCCCACCGCACAATAGTTCCTTTTTGATATCCGCTATATATATACACACACATTCGGTTCTTGTGATGTATATTTACATGGATGCCACGCATCGCTCCTCATCCTTCTACAGCGTCTCTTCCCATTATTCTTGGGCATTCTAACAAGCGTAGTACTTCGAGGTGATAACGAAGAATACGAAGGAGATGGACCAGTGGAACTATCCGAGGCCTGCTCAACAGGCTGGGCACCAGGTTCTTATCTTTCACTTGCTTATTCATTTTATGAATAGAAGGGTATTAACCGCTTCAGGGGTTTTGAAGGTTTTGTTCGTGTTAGTAGATAAAAGTCGGGGTTCGAGAGACTTGCTCTTGTGTTTAGTTTAGAGAATCCTTTGCATGCTTTTAGAAGTCTGACCCTTTCATTTACCGTCGAAAAATATCTGATAATCGGAAGTTTTAAGGGTTTGGGTACTCTATTAGGGTTTTGGTGTTATTGGGTGTCTTAAGATTCTGAGGGCTCTTGCTCTCCAGGTTATTGGAATTTGTTTCTAGGGTTGTGGCTTTGTCGCTCGTCGAGTGAGGCTCGAGTGTCCTACAGTTTGCCTTCGATCTTTGTGGGTTTTGTGGGTTGTCAACTTGATGCTTTCTGGATGGTTACTAGAAAGCTCAAGCGGCATATTCCTGGATTTCAAGGTTACCAAAAAGTCCAAGTGGCATATCCCTCGATTTTAGGCATTACTGAAAAAACCAAGCCGCATGGTGGAGGGCTTCATTACATGCCAATGTAACTATCAATCTATTTCATAAAATTCCATATCAAAAGCTTTTTGACATTTGTTTACTAAATGTGAGCAGTTGCAGTTTTGATATGAACTTTCTCATCGAACATGTATAGAAGCTATCACGGCAATAGCTTCGGAATGACTGTTTGTATTTGTGACGTATATGCCCTATTCGTTTCGATGTTCCAGTAACCTGTAGATTGGCTAACAAATTTGATCAGAAAATCAGTTTTCTCGGTTCGTATTCACTGGCTTGCGATATAAATCAAAATGTTTGGCCCGCGTGTACTGTAATGCTCTGTTGTTTGAAGGGTGAACCATTAAATAAATTATAAAAAAGGTTTGGCTAGGCTGGTGCAGGCCTGCCCATTTGTCAAAAGCATATCGCACTAGCACCTCCTCCCATCTCCTTTTTGATCATCCAATGGAATTGAATTACGTTCACTACCCCACTGGCTGAAGTTAAATTGAACGTGTTTATACCTTACACACGTTTATTTTTGCAATATAACGTTATCTTGATTGATTTCAAGATAATTACCCCGTGTCTTTACCTGTCTAGTTTAATTTCTTTTTCATTGAGACGAATCCAATGAGGTTGCTTGCATCTTGCAATCTGTTTTATCATGGCATTTCATTTCTATTTCCATGGCATGGCCTCTCATTTTTATATTGCAGTAGACTTTCCATTATATTTTATGGTAGCCACTCCTGAATATCAGGGTGACAATTTTTATATTTTTGATCCATGGAGATAATACCGTAGTTTCTATTTATATATGCAAAATTTGTAGGCATGATAAGCTAGTTATTTGAAAATCGTTTTCGTGATAATATGCTATTGCCAAAAATTCTCAGGGATACTCTTCAGCATATTCAGCACAACAATCAGCGACAACCTCTGCAGCAAATGCAACATATGGTCAACAGGCATATGGACAAGCTTATGGGCAGCAGGTAGGACTGTGTTTGAGCTTGTCTAAGCATCTTTGAATTGGTAATATTTTGGGGATTGATGAGAAGATTTCATAGCCTCCACCTCACATTGACATACCAACATGAGGGTGCCTGCTATAATTACCACTTTCAGTCCTTAAATGATTTGTTTATTAATTGTTGCATCTAATAATGGTTGAACTCAATTTCAATATATGTTGTCAGGGTGCAGCTGCATATGCTGGAAACGCATCAGTTAGCTCTGGTGGAGGATCACAACACTCTTCATTGCAACACCAATCCCAGCGTGCCCCTTTGACACGAGCTGGCCAGCAAGCAGATCCCAGTGCATACATGAGTACTTCTGTAGGGGCATCAGCTGGTGGTGGAGGTAGTGGAGCTTCGGCAGGAGCACTTCAATATGGTGGACAATATGGTTCTATTTATGGATCTTCAACTCAGAGTGGTGCTCAACAGGTAATTATTCCCGTCAATGAGTACTTTACTCTCTAGTAAATTTGAATATGCATATGATTTTAAAACAAAGACATTATTTGAAGTCTCTGGAATATTTTAGATGAATATTTCAAATATTCAAATAGATTTAAAACACTCATCCACTCTAGCTCCACAATGTGTCATTACTCTCTTTTTGGTTGCATTTTTATACCTGATCTGGAATAAAATTTGCCTTTTGATTGCTCATGTTGTAGAATTGTCTATGTTTGGGTGTTTATGGACCTGAACTTTGCTGGTGAGTATTTTCGTTGTCTGCATTGTTCCAATTTTATAACAATATTGACCAGTTAAACGGTTCACTCTTGTCAGGGATATGGTGCTAGCAGTGCTCGAGCTGGAGCTGGTGGATCATTTGGTGGGGGTGCATCAGGAGTTAATGCCTCTGCAGCCCATGGACTAGAGTCTACAAAGTATATATCTACTGGGTCAGGCACAGGCTTTGGGGGTGTTAAAGCTAATGATTATGGCTCCTTATCACCACGTGGGTATGCTACGAAGGCTTCCGAGTATGCATCTTCAGATAGGAGTGCTTACCTTGGTAGAGACATCCAGAATGATCAGGTATTTGATGTTTAAACTTCTCCTTGTCATTTTACAGATTTATGAAGTTGTCTCGTGTACCTGTTTACGTTGCCATTTTAACTTTTTTGTTAATTAACATGAAGTGTTAAATTTGTGCCATTTACTGTAAATTTACAGACTCTATTGCTTCGTCAACAACATGCACTGCAAGCTCAGCAACTGCAATCTGTTGCTGCTTTGAGACAAGGCACTACTGCTACAGCTCTGGATGCAGGTGGAAGGTAACTTCTTGTCCTTTGCTCTTTACAGTATTTTCAGGTATTGCTATTGTCACTTGTAGGATCTAATCTTGTTCCGAAGTATTTATGGCATCTTTCTGGAAGACAACATACGCTTGATTTTCTTCATTTTCTGGAAATATTTAGCAATATAATAGATAACCCACTTGTATTCTTTGTTTTTGAAATATTTGGCAATATAATAGATATCACACTCCTTCATCATTTTATTCTCGTTGTGTTGCTTGCAGGGCTGCAGATTATCTCCCTGGAAGGGGCAGTGCGATGAACCCTCCTCAGGAATATGGTGCACCTATGAGGGATCTATTGGGAAGCTCTTATGGTTCTAGGCTCGATGCAGATGTTGGCTTGTTAGCACCTCGTGGCGCGGGTCCTATTGGTGGGGGAAGAGGGCTTGATGATCTGATGTATGCCAAGGGGGAGCTTCGTGCAGGATATGGTGTCAGCTTGCCACCTGGACGAGACTATAGCTCTGGCAAAGGCCCTGTTGCTGGTGCTTCTTGGGATGCAGGCTATGGTGGCAGTGTTGGAAGTCGGATAGATCGCCAAAGTATTGGATCTAGTCGTTTTGATGATCATCATGATGAGAGAGCGTTGCTTCGACATGAGTATGAACGAAGAGAGGAGGATTTGCTAATAGAACGTGAAAGGGAGAGGGAACGGGAACGGGAACGTGAACGTGATTTAGATCGACGAGAACGTGAGCGAGAGCGAGAACGAGAGAAGGAAAGGGAACGTGATCGTCAACGTGAGCGTGAACTTCGGAGACGAGATCGTACTCCTATTAAACCTCCTCCTAGGGTTCGTAAAGAACCTTCATCTTCCAGAAGAGATGACAGAGTTGTTAGGAGAGTTTCTCCACGTCGTGAACCTTTGCACAGGTCAATATAACTTGTTTTTATTGGTGATGATGCTGCTGCTTATGTGACTTCACATTTTAATATTTACCTATGTAATGATTTTGTAGGCTCGTAACCCCACCTAAACAAAGGGCTAAAGAAAGAATGCGAGAATACAGCCTCCCGGTAAATCCAAGTTCTGAATTATAATGTTATGTCTTAATGTTCAGGGGTGAGATGTATTTTTTTCAGATACTAGCCTGCATTAAAATTCAAGATTCAAGTGATGAACCCTCGATAGATATACAAGTATATTAGTGGTGAATCATTTTATGCAGAGATGCCATGCACTGTTTGATCAATGCTACATAGTTGCTGCCCTTATTTTTGTCTCATCTTGTCCATGTTTTTTTGTTTGTTTCAGAAGAATTCTGAGAGTGAGCCTTTCAGTCTTGTTGAAGTTGAAAGGGATTTCCTATCTGTTAGCAAACGCTATTCAAGACTTTATATATCTCCAGAGTTTTCCAAGGTGATTTGTCTGTTAGATAATTTGATGTATTTAGATAGCTGATGTCATCTGGGAAAATTCATCTTCATTTTTTTTTGAGTAACTCCATTGATATGTTAAAATCTCTGGCATATTTGCAGCTTGTTGTGCACTGGTTAAAGGAAAAATTTGATATTTCATTAAAAACGCCTGTCAGGTATTTTATTTTTACCTTTATGTTTTTTAAGATATTAGACTTGTGTAGTAAATGTTGTGTAATTGCAAGTAATTTAGATACATTAATTAATACGTCTGGGACATGTTGTTGCCATGCTGGTTTAATGTTGATAGGATATTGACCTAACTTCTTGTGGATCTGCGAGAACCCAAGTGGCCTAGGGAATTGCTTTTTTTTGTTTGTCTGCTTTACTTTGCTGAGTTAATAATGAAGATTCTAGGTCTTTTAGAGCCTAACTAAATGGTTTTTAAAACTTGCACATCGCAAAATTGTGAAAACTGATTGAATAACTGTTATAAACTCTTGATCTGAAATGGGATGCCACAGCTTTGAGCATGATGCTGTAGTAGAGGATGAGAGCGTTCCAAAGGAGTCTTCATCAAAATCGTCTGACAAAGCAGCCGGAGGCATCATGCAAGTGGAGAACGAAGGCACGATTTGGAATTCGAAGGTAATCTGCTGAGATGAGGCGGCTTTTCGGTGTTGCATCAACCAACGTCTTCGGAGCTTCTATGATAATCTTGGGCGATAGGAAGTATATTTTTAGAATTTTAGGTGGAGTTGCTTGCATGGTTGTCCTCTGCAGAGGTTTGAGGGCCCGCCCTTCTTCAGTTTATGATTATCGAATTACGGCTGCGTCATCTACTCTCTTAGAAGCATTACACAGTATTCATATACACCATGTCTACATAATGATAAAATCTTGGTGTTTCGCTGATGGTGTGGTGGGCGCGGTCATTTGGCAAGAGCGTGTGAAGAGAATGATCCAGACTTTGTTTTGCTTTTAATCTCTGTTAGCAGACAGGCTCGAGCGTTAGAGTGCTATATAGGATATTGTCTTCTGTGTGATTTTATCTACTTGTTTTAGTGTTAATCTAACAAATGTAGAGTGCAAGGAAATCACACCATGCTCTCAATGAACTTGTGGTGTCAATTATACTGGCTGATTTATGTTGTACTATGTGCATGTGATGTTTTGCAGGTCATTCTAATGAGTGGAATGAGTGAAAATGCGATAGAAGACTTAGTTTCTAATAAAAATGATATTAAAGATCTACACATGCATTATATTCTAAGATTTGCTGTTCTTCGTAAAGAGCACACATTTTTAGCAGCTGGAGGGGCATGGGATAACATTCTAGATGGTGGTGACCCAGCCACTGATCAATCTGCTCTAATTCGTACGGCTGTAAGGTGAGTGGTAGATTGTCTCTTGTTTGATGTGACTTTTTAACAGTTGTAGCAGACTTTATACAATGAGTTTATGTTGTTTCAGATGCTTTAAGGAAGCCACACAACTTGATCTATCAAGCTGCCAACGCTGGAATCGGTTTATTGAGGTATTAGGAATGACTGTTTTTAATATTTATCATATGCCCTTTTTACTTTGGTTTTCTATTCTCAGGAAAATGTTTGGTATATCTCTTCTGTTGATGACACTCCCATCCATCAAGTCATGGTGATTGGCAATGTTGTGACAGACATTTTTTGGACTAGCATTCTGGTTTTTATTGTTTCCATGGTTTTCTCCCTCTTCATACTTATATATTTTTCATAAATATGCACACCATTCTTTTGGGTATTTTTAGCTTATGTTATGGCTTCTTTTGTGTTTGTTGGCATGCTCTTGCCCAATGTACGTTAAGTGTCTTTTGGAGTTCTGAATTGATTCTCTCAGTTTGTGTTCCTGGTGAATTTTCTGTCTAGATGTAACAGGCGAGGCTGTAATAGAGATGCATGTAGAGTGATGTAGTTGTATTTTGAGCATATTTTGAAAGTGTTTGACAGGGACTGCCATTGTACTAATGCAGGTGCACTATAACAGAGTAGATAAAGATGGCCTTCCAAGCCACAGAGAAATCACTGTTATTTTTCTTCCAGATTTATCTACATGCCTTCCTTCTTTGGAGAGTTGGAAGGGCCAGTATTTAGAGCATGAAAAGGCTAGAATTGAGAGAGAGTGTGAAGCTGCTGCTAAAAAGGAGAAGGTTTGCATTTCATGCTTTTTTAAAATAATGTTGCTTGGTTCCACCGTCAAATGATCAAAACAGTGTGTAAATTGTTAAAATTTTTCCCTTTTGTGATGAATGTTGCTTTTGTTTGCAGAAAGAAAAGGCTAGTGATAAGAAGGATGCCACTAAGGGTAAGCTAAATTGGCAGATAAAATTTCTGTTCGTTTGGATTTGCTTAATTTTAGGTTGTGTTAATATTTTTTAATGTTGGAAACTCAAATATTTAAGTTTATTTCAGGGAACTCAAACGCCTCTAAAGAAGAAAAAGAGAGTAACTCGGCTAAGAAAGGAAAGGAAGACAAGAAAGATAGTGATAAAAAATCCAAGGATGAGAAAAAGGACAATACTGAAAACAAGGAAGTAGAAAAGAAAGATGAAAGTAAGGAAAAGGAAGTAAAAAAAGTAGAGAAAAAGAAGGATGAAAAGAAGGCGTCTGAGGAAAAGAAACCAGAAAAAAAGAAAGATGAGAAGAAGGTGACTGAGGAAAAAAATGCAGAGAAGAAGAAAGATGAGAAGGACATTGAGGAAAAGAAATCAGAGAAGAAGAAAGTTGAGAAGGGCGTGGAGGAAAAGAAAGTGGAGAAGAAGAAAGATGAGAAAAACATAGAAGATAAGAAAACAGAGAAGAAGAAAGATGAGAAAAACTCTGAAGATAAGAAAACAGAGAAGAAGAAAGATGAGAAAAACTCTGAAGATAAGAAAGCAGAGAAGAAGAAGGATGAGAAAAACTCTGAAGATAAGAAAGCAGAGAAGAAGAAGGATGAGAAAAACTCTGAAGATAAGAAAGCAGAGAAGAAGAAGGATGAGAAAAACTCTGAAGATAGCAAAGTAGAGAAGAAGAAAGATGAGAAGGACACTGAGAAAAAGAAAGATAGAAAGGAGACTGAAGAAACGATGGATAAAAAGAAAGAGGAAATTAAAAGCGAGAAAAAGAAAGAAAAGGAAAAGGAGGAAAAGAAAGATGGGAAGAAGGAAGAAAAGAAATCTGAGAAGGTGGGTAAGCATGATGAAGCCAAGGAGGATGACAGAAGGGCAGAGAGCAAAGATAAAGATTCTAAGGATGTTGCTGAGATTAAAGGGAAATCTTCTAAAGGAAAAAGAGACGAGAAAAAGCTTGATCAAGTACCACCACATCCAGGATTTTTTCTTACTACAAAATGCAGCAAGGACTCTAAGGTAAGTGCAAGTAAACCGTTAGTATTCTATGTTGCTAATAGAATACTTTGACTAACCAATTATGAACTGACAGTTGCAATCAGATCATTAAGCAATGTATATTTGTGGGGGAATGGCTGCATTGGATCGTTAAAGTTATATATATGTAAATTTACCTTGCTGTTATAAGCATCATGTCATTGATTTTTCAGGTTCGTTCAATGGCATTATCTCTTGATGGGCTTCTAGATTACCATAAAAAGGACTCTGAAGAAGCAACATTTGAGGTGTGTTGCATTCAATTTTTAGAATGTTGTTCCTAGGTATTTTGTCTATTTTCAATTGTAGCAAATGAAATACAGTTCCATGTGTGTTTTTGCTACAAGGAATTATGTTTACTTGATTGCTTATCAAAATAATATTTTATTCAATGCAGCTCTCTCTGTTTGCTGAGGCTTTTCAAGAAATGCTCCAACATCAAATGGGAAGCCAGATACTGGCATCTCTAGAGGTGAGATTTTAATGTTTTAGAAAGAAGTTTGAATATATGATACTTGAATGCTGTTATGTTTTAAACCTGCTGATACTAGATTATCTATTGACCGTACCAATCTCAACCAATGTTCTACATGAAGGAATTGCGGGAAATGGCAGTTAAGAAAAAACAAGAAAGTCGAAAGAGGTCACGCGAGGATAAAAAAGAGAAAGAAGAGGGTGAAGGACAATCAACACAAAAACGATCAAAGGTTTCAGATAAGAAAACATCCAATGGGAACACCGAAGGTGACATTGTTAATCCCAAACGTGCAAATGAAAAGGATGAGGATGTAAAAGGTGAGAAGATTATTGAGAAAGAAGAGAAAGGCGACAAGGGCAGGAAAGGTGAGAAGGATGAGAGTATTGAGGAGAAGGGTGACACAAAGGATGAGAGTATTGAGGAGAAGATTGACACAAAGGATGAGAAAATGGATAAAAAGGCTGAGGAGGATGAGAAGGGTGAGCAGTCAGAGGAAGAGCAGGAGGCAGAAGAAGAGGAGCCTGAGGAAGAGGAAGAGCCTGAGGAAGAGCCAGAAGAGGAGCAGGAGGAGGAGGAGGAGGAGGAGGAGGCAGAGGAGCTTGCAGATGAAGAAGAGGAGCCAGAGGAAGAAGAGGAAGCAGAAGCCATGGAGACAGAAGCAGGTGAACCTTTACCAAATGGGGAGGGATCACCATCTCATCAAGATGTGGAGGGAAACAAAAAGAATTCAAGTGAGAAGGATGAAAAGGACGGAAAAGATGCTGATGTTGAAATGAAAGATGCTTCAGTTCCGAATGAATCGCCTCAGAAGGTATCGTATTTATTGAATTTCATTTAAATTGATTCTGAGAAGGCATGAGGTTACTTTGCAATAATTTTGTTTTATCAAAGCTTTAGTTTAATCCACTGCTTGAGCACGTTAAATTTTAATATAATGCAGGAAAAAAATAAAGAGCAGGAGTTGGACAAGGATGTCAAGCCAGATACTGGCGTTAAGAAAACAATAATTAAGAAAACAATAATTGATAAGGAACTGCTGCTGGTTGGTTGCATCCCTCCATTTTCCCTATATGCATTTTTGATGTATTTAATCACTCGTACATACGCTTGTCCATAACTTTAATCTTTGCATTGATTTTCAGGCATATCGATATTTTGATCGTACCAGCGCTGGTTACATCAAGGTAAGATTGGAAGATCCCTTTGTTTTAAAATTATTTAGTTTTCCTTTCGATAGTATTATTGATGTTTTTTGTTTCCACAGTTGGATGCTTTGCGGAAAGTTTTACATAGTTTGGGGAAATTCCATTCAGACAAAAATCTCAGGGTATGTTAATACGTATGTGCTATTTGATTATTAATTGTGTTACTCAAACTACCCGGCTGCTTCAATGCATTAAGCTTGTGTGCTTGCGGATTTCAGGAGCTTGTGTTATGTGCATTATTTGAGAGTAACAAATCACCACGTGATGGAAAGATCATTTATACAAATTTAGTGAAGAAAGTGGAGTGGGAACATTGAAATGTTGTTGCCAAATTTTGGCTGATGTTATCTCTAGCTAAGAGAGAATTCCACCTCGAAGTGCCAGGTCACCTGAATTGGAGCAAGTGTTGAAGTGCCTGTGTCCCGGTGGTTACAAATTTCTTTCTTGTGAATTGGCTGGCCTCTCTGTTCAGAGGCTACTTTTAGCTCAATTATCAGTTCAAAGTGTAGATTTTTCAGTAAATTAGAACTTGGTTTTTGCTGGAATACCTTTTCATGTCGGGAATTTACTGATTGACGTTTTTCAATACCCAATATTTTCATTATGAAGTGAGATTTCATGTTTACAGAGGTCTTACTGTTGTGTTAATCATGTTTAAGAAACATCTATTTTTTGGGTTCAAGAAACCAGGTTAGGTAGCAGAAGCGTCTTAATGGCATTGGTATTTACAGACTGGAAATATCCAGTGGAAAATGAGCACGAGTTTATTAGTAAATAATTTGACAAAATTGCGTTATTTCAGTCTCTTGGTGTACTGATTATTCGATGTGTTAAATCAAATTCGATGATACAATATTATCTTCTCTTGATAGTAATGTCACACAATGACAGATAAGTTCTGCTAACCCTTCTTTTACATATGTCTGAATATAATTTATTTAAGGATGGAGATTTTGCTTGAATTTTTTTCTAGAGAATTGTATGGATTTAGTTAGTAACTTCGAGGAAGCGATTGAGGTTTCATTTGAACTTTTAACGCTGATTTCCATATGAAATCAGTAACATGCCGTAAAAGATTGTCCCATTTTAACATGATAAGAACTGCACAACCATATCAGCGAGGTTATAAATGCCATTACTGCACTTATTAGCCCGATAATTTGTCCATTTGAAATTATTAAATTATTGTGATTGTTTCAATTTATGGATTATCGCAATAATCTGAAAATTATATAATCAAATTATTTTTGCATTTTTAACCATCGTTTTTAAAAGTCATGAGATTGACCTGTGAGGATATTGACTTTTTCATAAAGTAAATAAGGGGAAACCTATCCTATAATTGTATATCATTTAATTCAATAGGTTAAACCGTTTTCATTGTTTGATATATTTTAAATGTTGGTTGCATTGACGGTTGAACTTGCTAGTAAAAATGTACATTTACTCCTTTGATTTAAGTATGCTAAGTTTGTTAGGTTGTTTTTTAATCTTATTTTTAATCTGAGAGGGTGATCTGGTTCTCAGGGGGTGATTTGGATAAGGAGGATCTCAATATAAACAATGGATTTGATTTTGATGTTATGATGCTATTTGCTTTAAGATGATTTTATGATTTTTTTTTTTAATATAAACCATGATTTATTGATATGTTTCCTTTGGATAAGGAGTATCTCAATATAAATAATTGAAATAACATGGATTTATATTGATTCTAATAATACTATTAATATTTATATAATATACATGATTTATTGATATGTTTGTGGATAAGGAGTATCCTCATATAAAACAATGAAATAACATTGATTTATATGATTCTTAATAATACTATGAATATTTATATAAATATCACATTAAATTTTCAGTTAATATCACTTAAATTTTACACAGATTTTTTGATTTTTTTAGGAAATTGTTTATAATTTATTAATAAAATAAAAATATAATATAAAATGAAGTCATATTGATTCTGAGTCTTTTACTTTTATTTTATAAAAAATTGAGCCACATTATGCTCTTTAAAATTTTTTTTTCCATTCTTTATTTCACTGAACATCAACCAAACATTTCCTCATTGTATTAAGCACATCTACATATTGCCTTATGAGACAAAATGATATTTTCATAACCCTTTGTTGCTTTCTAAAATTCCATTCGAGGCCCTAAAGTTAGGGTTTACTTATTGTCTAAAATTCTACTTGAATAAGTTTATTTACAACATTGGTCTTAGAACCTTTCTCATGCAACCTTTTATTGTGTTCCACTTCTTTGTACTTCACCAAACTATTCAAAATATTAGTGATAAATTCATCTACACTTGAGGTATAGTTCAAATTTATTGTATATGTTGCACATATGTTATACTTACATTCATGAAGGATTTGTCCTAAGGGTGCGTAGATAAATTTATTATTTCCTTAGTAGCAAGATGGTAGCTAATGGTGTTTCTACAACAACATCAAGTCTTGATTGGGAAGTTTGTACAATTTGTTTGTCTATTTTGATGACATCCTTGTCATTTCTAAGTCATGGGAGACTTCACCAACATTTCAAGTTTCTTAAACAAAATAAACCATATACCATATGCAAATGTTTTGAAGGGAATTTTTAGATAAACTTCAATCTCTTACCTTGGATTCATCATTGATGCATTTGGAATCTCTCTCAAAGTTGGAGAACTTTACAAGTGGCTTTCTCCTTCCAATCTAATAGAGTTAAGGAGTTTTTTTGGACTTACCAACTTGATAGATTAAGGCCTTTGCGGTGTTAGCAATGGAAAAAGGTCTAACAAGATTGGAGATCTTAAGGGATTCAAATTTATGTCACTAATCACTAATCAAAGTAATCTAAATTTGGGTTTGGTGTATCTCATTCAAAAGGTAAAGGAGAAGCAAGCCAAATTCGATTTGTATTCCTGCAGGCATATACAAAGAACTACATGTTATTGCAGATGGTTTGCTAACACTAGTAGTGAATGCTCAAGTAGGCCTAATTGAGATCACTTAGTTAAAGATATGTAATATTTGGTTTTGATGTTGTCATGGTTAAGATATGTGTTTGGTTTCAATATTAAAACATTGTCAAATTTTTTTGATGTCATACACAATTTGATATTAGTTTGTTAGTTTATGCATTCTACAACCATAGGGTTACTCATTTTAGTAGACTTTATATCACTATGGTGTTATGTCATGTTGGAAAGTAAAATCAATTGTGTGTGGAGCTCATAATGAATGATTTTGCATATATCCTCTTATTTTGAGGATGGTTTTATGCGTCACTATGGTGTTATGTCATGTTAAAAAGTAAAATCAATTGTGTCTGTGTGGAGCTTATAATATGTACATTCTTTACTGATTTTGCATATATCATTTTATTTTGAGGATGATTTTATGCATGGAGAAACCTGAAGTAGTTCCCTTCCCAAATACTTCCCCTCATTTCAAGACCTAGGTGAAACCCTAGAATCTTTAGTGCATGGGGCCAATGAACAATAAAGATTAAAGCCATTACAATGATATAGTTATTAAGCGCTGAAAATGTCCACCTAGGTGGGGAGAATAACAATCGCTCCAACCAACTACTTGGGCTAAACCCAATTGAGAAAGATGTTATAGCTCTCTCTCTCTCTCTCTCTCTCTCTATATATATATATATATATATATAGGAGAGAGAGAGAGAGAGAGAGAGGAGAAGAGAGAGATTTATATATATATATATTGGTCGTTTAGAGACTCTTAGACAACAAGGTTCGAGTCATTGCAAGGATATACTCATTATGATCTCAAACATGTCACATGCAAGAATTCAATATAAGTAAAGAGGATAACACCGTTTGCTCAACTGTCCACCCACTTGAACTACGTCTAAGTGATGTTACAACTATATATATATATAAGCTCAACATATCACTTACGAAAATAAAACTTATATATATATATATTTTGGTCCTTTAGGGACTCTTAGACAACAAGGTTTGAGTCATTGCAAGGATATACTCATTATGATCTCAAACATGTCACATGCAAGAATTGAATATAAGTAAAGAGGATAACACTGTTTGCTCAACCGCCCAACCCCCCTGAACTACGTCTAAGTGATGTTACAACTATATATGTAAGTTCAACATATCACTTATAAAAAAAGAACATTTGAAAAAAAATCCATTATATATAAAAAAGTATAATTCTATCTTATTTTCAAATCATTTAAACATAAAATTTAGATACATTATAGATCTCAAATAAAAATAGAAATATATTAATTTATTAAAACACTATATGATTTGGAAAATAATATATAAATCCATAATATGATACTTGTTTATTAAATGACGTAACACATCATGGAAGAGCTCTGAAGCAAACGGTGGAGGGTTTCTGAACGGAATGGCTGTGATGGAGAACCATTGAACGGAATGGCTGAAGGGTAAGGGGTATTACAATCCCTTACCCTTATGAAAATAAAACTCAAATGAGGAGATTAATGAGGTTATATATATATATATTTTGGTCCTTTAGGGACTCTTAGACAACAAGGTTTGAGTCATTGCAAGGATATACTCATTATGATCTCAAACATGTCACATGCAAGAATTGAATATAAGTAAAGAGGATAACACTGTTTGCTCAACTGCCCAACCCCTTGAACTACGTCTAAGTGATGTTACAACTATATATGTAAGTTCAACATATCACTTATGAAAATAAAACTTAAATGAAGAGATTAACATTTGAAAAAAAATCCATTATATATAAAAAAGTATAATTCTATCTTATTTTCAAATCATTTAAACATAAAATTTAGATACATTATAGATCTCAAATAAAAATAGAAATATATTAATTTATTAAAATACGATATGATTTGGAAAATAATATATAAATCCATAATATGATACTGGTTTATTAAATGACATAACACATCATGGAAGAGCTCTGAAGCAAACGGTGGAGGGTTTTTGAACGGAACGACCGTGATGGAGAACCACTGAACGGAATGGCTGAAGGATAAGGGGTATTGCAACCCTCAGTCACCTGACTTGCAACTACCCCCGTTAGCACCTCGGAACTCGCCCTCCTCCTTTTTACTGCCTCACTTTTATGGATCCGAGGTTTTACCTTATTTCGTTTACGCTGTGGAGGGTTACGCTCACAGGGCGCTCTTTGTTCTACTTTATCCCAGAGGTTATTTCCTGTTACCCTCACCTAGCACTGGACCCTGCTCCCTGGGGTTTTCGCTTCTATAGTTACTATTTCCTTTGCTATCGGTGCCGGTTTCCCGTCGGTCGGCTTGTTCAAGGCGTTTAGCTCTTTCCCTAGTGCAAATGTCGGCATGGACATTAACACTGTTGATTATTTGGAGGATCCGCTGGAGGAAGGCTCCCTCTGGCAGTCCACGTATGTCGCCTTTGAAGGGAGTGCAACACAGGGGTAAAATTCCTACCAAAGGAGGCAACACACTGGTAGGAAGAGGACTGGTTAATTCAAGAAGAAATTGATGGAACTTTCCATCAGTATTACCACTGACCTTTTATTAGATCTACATATGCCACATGGGATATAAGCATATTGTTTATATTTTTTGTCTCTCTAGTTTTTTGCATGCAGTTTTAATTTGAACATATAGCCTTGCAAAGTTCTCTTTCCAAAGAGATAGTTTACTCTTTCGAAGGCTTATAGCTATAACTGTTAAGCGACAGTTCATTTTTGAGATTTTCAAATGTACTCCCTGTGTGGAGATCAAGATTTCTTGTTTTTTGTTAAACAGATGGTGAGGCCAACCAACCTCAGTATGCATATGCTATGACATCTACATAATGTAATTTCTTATCATTAACAAAAATTACGACTTTTTCCAAGGGGAAAAAAAGATACTTTTTATTAAATTGTAACGGATTAAATCAATTAACATGTAATATATAATTGCATGCTATGTTATGGCATAGGTTATAACATTTATTTTAATATTTATTTATTAAAATAATGTTTAACATTATATTAATTTTTTTGAAAAATATCAATATTATTTATTTATTTAAATATCATAAATTATAATATATATATATTATATATTATATTACACTTTGCTTTAATGAAAGTATGCATAAACGTTAAAAATAAGTGCAATACATATGTACATCTATAATATGTTCCAGTACACATCCTCTCCATATTAAAACGCATGTGTTACACACTGGCTCTCCAAAATAATGATAGTGTGTTTTCATGCAATGGTTCTCATTAGAGTCCTTGTAATCATCCCTCAAACAATTATCCCATCTACCTTGCTTCTCGTATTGGAACTCAATCTCACCACCTTATCATGACCCTCTCCCAAAACCATACATTATTAGAATGCACATCAATGTAGGTAGAAAACCAATGTTAATGTAAGGAAAACCTTAGGTTGTGATTCCAAACCATATACATTGATTTTGAACTACAAACTACAATGTTCAAATCCTCAAAATGCTAAAGGAAGCATCTTCAGATCAAGAAGAAAATGCACCCAAGGGTAATGAGGTTTTGGTTGGTGCCACGACTATGCAGAAGGTTGTGGATTAGACGACATAGCTCTTAAGTAGTACAAAATCCAAATTACCACATGTTTGTGGCCTCTCAGGGGGTCAACATATGTTTCGTAGTTTATGCTAATCATGCGTATAATTCTGTATGTCAGTTTCCAAACTTCCATTAGATCTTCACCACTACTATCAATGGTAAAATCCCAAGATCAACTATTCAATCTCTACCTCTATACTTCCATGTGTAGCATATAGATTTGTTTTCAAGGGAAAATGTAAAAATCATTACATCATCCAAAATTTTTACACTACATGAAGTGTCCATAATCCACTGGTCATTTGGTGCTAAATCTTTTGTTGGTGGCACGACATCACTGAGATTTTTGCTACCTAAAAGGTAATCAAAATTGACATTCCAATGCATCCTTGATGAGTAATAGACATTGAATCCTATGAGACACTAGTTATGCATTCTGTCTAATCTAGATTGGATCATTGTGTTATTTGGCACCCATCTTGACGCTTTTAGAGTGGAAAAATTGTAGGAATAAACTCATAGGACCATTTTTATCAGTAGGGCCCAATTTGGTGAATTGGGATTTTAAAACTTTTAGAAGTAGTTTAAGGAATTTATTGAATTTTTTTGGGGTCCAAAAAATGTTTTCTTGGGCATGACCCCTTGTTTCTACTCTACACTTAGATACCTTTCCAATGACACAAGAAAGACCTCAAACAAAGAATGTATGCAAATGTTATGGCCCTTGGAAGTTCACCTTCCTGTTTTGACCACCATGATTTGAGAGGATGCCACATTGGATCCATTATTCACAGGAAAAGGGGCTATCCATGTGACCATGATGAAGAAGACTCAAGAAGAGTCAAGTTGTAACTCATATTTGTAGTTGAATGGTGTTGGGCGTGGAATTCCCCCAAGGCATGTTTTGGGGCTTAAAGCCCAAGTTTTGACCAAGTCCTTTGTAAAGAATTCGTGATTTGTGGGTACAAAGCACGAAGTCATAATAGAGTCACAGGGTTGTTTGCCCTTGTTTTTGTAATGTAATGTTAGCTTGAAAGATCCACCCATGGTCTGCGGACCATGGGATTGTAAAAATAGAGCGAGGCTCTAAGTGTAGAAAAAGGGAAAGCAATGAATAGAATAGAAGCATGATGAGTTTAAGAGTTTGAGTCGAAGTGTAAAGTGTGTCTTTGGGTCGTAGAGTAGGAGAAGGCTCTGCAGCTGAGTGCGCAAAGGCCTAGTAGTTTGCAGCTGAGTGCATAGGGCAGGTCGAGGTTGTAACCGTGGGAAGAATTAATATAGAGAAGTTTTATCATGTTTCTGTGTATCTTTTCCTGTTTTATGTACTATTGGGTATAATTTACAAGTGTACTGTTTATTTGTTGCACGAATTTATATGTATGTGTTGTATAACTAAATATAACATAAGGCATCCATTTATGCGAAGATTGCTCCAGCGGCACGGGAGCCCCACAACCCCTAGTTAGGGTTGCGTTAAGGCGAATCTATCAGGGCGCAAAGGCCAAGGAAGTGCGCGACTCAACTTGCGCGTAGAGACCAACAGTTGGACCAAATCAACCCCTCAGACATCTCAAGGGTGCGAAACCTGGTTCCAACCCCCCCCCCCCCCATACTACTTCGGGTGAGACCTCAGTCCGCGCTCTACAGACTGTTGCCAAAAAGGGCATTAGTACACGGATTTGTTTAGCTAAGTAACTTCGAACCTGGGTCAAGCCCCAACAAGCCAACAAATGGTTCCATTGTCGGGACCGGGCTCTGCATAGAGATGTCTGATATCATATCACTGGAATCCAACAAAGAAAGGAATTGAAGATTGGTTGGAGAGGAAGTTTCATGAGTTCGCAGTGCAGGAATCCGCAACTATCAAAAGAAGAGTGGTTAGACTGCTATTTATACACAGAGATCCACGAAATTTTCTTCGTATCTTTTCCTACCGAGCTATATGAGTGGATCCCGAAGCTAGCAGACAACTAAGGAAGGTGCAAGCTCGATAGACCTATCGTGTGGACCCCAAAATTGGTGCGCAAATTGGAAGCATCAGAGGATAAGATCACGCACGCTGTTGATCACTGGCTCGATCGAATTATAGGAGGATTCATCACTAAATTCGCGGTAGATACTTCAGTCAGCTATAGCGAGGCAGAGCGATGCTTCCTCAAAGGACCATGAGGTAAGTACGTTAAGTATTTAGAACACTTAGATTAAAATGCTATTATGTGAAAAGCAGGTTATGCAATTAAATTGATGTTTGGGGCTACATGAAGTGGTAGAATCTACAGAAACGAAGGTAGTGCAAAACTAGAAACTAGCCCCTTGATTTTACCTCCGCGAGGGGCCGGGGAAGAGCTCGCGAAGGTCTCACCAAGAAGTGCGATCAATTTGATAAGGCAAAGGATTTTGCGCATACCACCCCCACCCACACTGTCGCCAGTTTCACCATCTTCACCTCCATCTTCGCCCATAACACCTCCGCCACCACCGCGAGTCAGTATGGCAAGCGCGATAAAGTTGCCAGTATTTAAGGGAGTAGAAGTGAAGATCCTGACCAATTTCGGTTTGTGATAAGGGCTGTATGGGAAGCGCAGGGAGTCATGGATGAAAATATAAAGACGACAACGTTGGTCAACGCTCTGCAGGATCGCACACTCACCTAGTACATTAAGCATTCCAATGACAATCCGAACGCGAGGATCGTAGATATCCAAACAATGCTAAACAAAGAATTTAACACGCCGAAGTTAGAAGCGCAGTCAATCATTGGGTTCAAGGAAATCACAATGCTACCAGGCGAGACCCCTTGGGAGTTGGATTAGAGACTAAAGTGCACAATTCGTGAAGCTAACATGACGTTGACAGATGGACAACACTGCGAATGGTTTATATCATCGTTAACGCCGCATTTAAAGAACACACTGTCACAATAGAGGCTAACAAATCAGGTCGAGGCCTTGGAGATCGGGATGAGATTGCACAAGATCTTAATACAGGAGCCCAACCCGGGAGTTCAACAGATTCATGCGCAGTTGAAAAACTTGTGACTTGAGATGCAGAGTTTGAAACAAGACAACAACTCGCCCAAAAGTGTGCGACAAGGTATGGTGTGTAAAGTGCAAGGGTTAGGCACATGACAAGGACCACTGCCTAGTGTTCGCGATTTACCTCGTGGGAGGAGGACCAATGCCATTGAAACTGGAGGCACAAGTAGGACCTAGTGTAGTGCCTGCGTTGTGGTGCACGATTTGTCAAATAGGAGGAAAGCATGCTACAAATAACTGCCATTTATTGTAGAAGTACACGCAGAATTCACAACAGTTTTGTAATTTTTGTAGATCAGTAGGACATGATGAGCACACCTGTAGAAGTTATGAGCCGATGATGGATCAGACTCATACCTACAGAGTTCAGGCTGAAACACGACCCCTTGACTAGAGCACATGGGTGGCGCTTGCCGGATTTCAGAGGCACGGACGAGGTCGAGGTGGAGGAGGACCTGGAAGAGATCGCAGGCAATTGATATGTTACAATTGTGGAGGGCTAGGACATTATTCCCACGATTGTACGAATCCAACGCAACCATCATGCTTGTATTGTACATTGTTTGATCATGAGACAGAGGATTATCCCACACTGATAGCGAGGTTGCGCGATAAAGGAGCACTCTAACCTCCCTCGACTTAGAACCTGCAAATGATGAGGGTTGAGCTGCCCGAGGAAGACCCTAATGTGAATATTGTGCTCCAAAGTGGAATTACGATAGGGGATGACAAAAGCAAGCAACCTGAAGAGAGTACTTGGGTTCGCAAGGTTTCGACGAAAGAACCAGAGTTTGATTTGGAGTGCGCTAAGGAAACCTTCATGGAAGCCAGTAAGAGCTTCGATGATGCCTCCACTTCAGGAAGCAAAGACATACCGGAGCTGGAAATGGACCCATAGATGCTCACGACATTCCTAGAAACATGCATGAAGCTGCTGCACGACAACAAGGCTATATAGGGGCTGTAGGAACTCATAAATAGATGCACTGGGATTGTGCCAGGAGAACCGCGTGTAGTCTGGAAGCTCGGAAAGCACACGACGAGGACGACAAGGGAGATGAGATTGACCGGGTAGATTGGGGAATATGAGATTGACCAAGTGATTCTGGACCTAGGATTAGATGCGAACGTTCTGCCGAAGAAAACATGGGAGCGCATGGGAAGGCCTACGCTGCAATGGTCTCCTATCCAACTGCGAATCGCGAACCAGCAAAAGATCCTACCTATGGGAAGATTACAGGGAATCACAGTGGATATTGAAGGAGCAGGCTCGCTAGCAGACTTCGAAGTGATAGAGATTGTTGATGACAACAATCCCTACCCTATGCTATTAGGAATAGATTGGGCCACTGACATGAATGGGGTGATAAATCTGAAGAATCACAATATGATCTTTGAGAAAAAGTATCTGCACGTATTTGTACCTTTGGACCCTGTGGAAGGATCGCGCTACACGGAGCCAGTACGCGACTATGATAGTGACGACAATTTGGACTGTATCTACAAGATAACCACGCGAGAACAAGACTTGGTGAATCCAACCACGGATGGACGAATCTCATGGGAGCGTGAAAGCTCTTGCACATTAGATTCAGACGAGGAAATAAAACGATGGCAAAACTGGTTACACGAGGTAACCGCGCTGAATTGTAACATGATGACGAGATCATTGTGCTGCGTATCAACGAAGGTAAGGGATCTGCCTACATATGATGGGTTAAGTGAGGTAGATGAATTCCTAAACAAATTTGAAAGAGAGGTGCCAGAACAACAACATTTCGAAGCTTTGAAATGGGTACTGCGCGTTACGCCCGCGAGGTGGTGGGATACACACCAAAGAAGCTTTGGGGACTGGTGTGAATGCAGGAGGATGATGTGCATATGGTTTGGGAAGCCTCAGATGCGATTAACCGACAAGATTGCTAAATGAAAGGGTACGTGCGCCTACCTGTCCAGATGGATACATGCATATGGTACGAAATCTGCGCGGATGCACACAACCTTTACGTTAGGAGACATGGTTAGTAAGCAGGTGCGGGCAAGGCAAAGGTGCGAATGACCCCTCTGGTTGGAAGCACGGAGTATGGAGAGACCAAGTGCACAGACGGTTATCCATGCAGAAGCCTTTAACGAAGTATGCGAAGTGCTGAACAAGGTCCACAATGCACAGTGAACTGACTGGGACCTGCGCATACCAGCGGTTCTATGGGCTTATAGGACCACGTGCAAGAAATTGATGGCATAGGCGCCTCTGAGGCTGGAGTATGGAGCGAACACTGTAATCCCCATAGAGCATAAAATACCTAGTCCGTGCATGGCAACACCCGCAAATAGGATGGTTTGCGGAATCTTGGAAGAAGGGGTAGCGCAGTTGAACGAAGCAGAATACTTGGGACCTAACGAGGAAATCCCATAGGGTGACCTTAGGCTCCAAGAACTTAGGAAAGAAAGGGTGCGATTAAGGGCGAAAAGCACTTTGGTGGAAGTGAAAGTCAAGAAGCTTGAGGACGAGATAAAGGAAGATTTTCTCGCTAAGAAGACTAGGGTGATAAAACAGGGTGCGCACGAACACACTGACAAATTTGGGGACTATCGCCACGAATTGATCAGTCTGATGCATTGGCTTGGACCACGTATTACTACATGAATCAACCATGGTGCACTGCAGATGATAAAGTGCGTGACACCACCAGTAACAATAAAAGGTGGGTATTTTCCAGGAAAAGTGATGGATGACCGGATGAAACCCTATACAGGGGGCGCGACCACCTGACTAGCCGTGGGAAGTATAGTCTTAGTGCTCCAGGCAGCTGAAAGGAGACACGGGACTATAAGCTACTCTACCCGAGCACTGCATAATGTTGGAGCTGCGCGCAGGAGTAAGGTGTCACAGGGTCCGAGACCGCGCAAGGGGCGCTGTGTTGCCACGAGGGTTGGCTAGAAAGTGATTGTTGGAGTCACTATTCACGATGTGATGCTTGACTTGAGACTAAATGGAGCGGGCAACAAGAATTTAAGACGTGATTTATGGGCAAGATTTGGGAAAATCTGTCGCCAAGGGAGCATTAATGAACCCGATTTAGGGGAATGGTCGAATTCAAATTCAAAAGGAGCTATAAATTACAAAGGGCTGCCTAGCAAACAACACTTGGTCATTTGTGAATTGAGCTGTTGTATACCCCGCGTATTCTGAGTAGAGCCTTGTTTGACCTTTGTAGTGCATTGATTGAGCCCCTGATTATGCGAGTGATAGGTTTCTGGACAAACACGATGGCAGCATTTGAGGAAGTTATGGAAATTGTAGAGATGACCGTCGAAGAGGCCACACAAGCCCTAACTGCGGGGGAGGCCCCTAAAGGCGTTGAGATTGCGGCAGAAATCCCTAAATCACCGCACACACCGAGGCTAAAGAAAGACAAACAACCGATGGTTCCCATACATGTGTCCCCACAAAACTCGCTGCGCACCAGGTTAACGATGAAGGAGAAAAGGAAAGCCGTTAACTTGGAAACCGACGACGAGGAGGAAGACCTGGAGGACCTTATCATCGAAGAAGACGAGGACAGAGGCATGGAGGAAGAAACTGCACCTGTGCACCCTCCAACAAAGCTGCCCGTCTATGTCCCCCCACGGAAGGGGAAGGCAAAAGTGCCCAAGGATCTCGACGAGAGCAAGAGATCTTTCCAGATCCCACTCCTCCCATACAACATCATTATTGAGGGCACGCACCTGGGACGGGTGCCTAGCTTGAAATTTGAAGATTGGGATCTCGCTGACCACGAGAAGTCCCCTCACGTAGAGACCGCATAGCTCATGAAGCCCAAACAGAACACCGCGATGGGGGTTATTGAAATGGAGCCACGAATGTGGTTACACAGAGTGGAAAAGTCCAGGTTACTAAACCTTCTTTGGGTGCCACATTTCGACGGCACCCCATTAAAAATTTTCGTCATCAGGCAGCTACTCTGCCTGGTGCATGATGGGTGTTTGTGGCTAGAGGAGCCCATCCCCATCATGGACCACCTAATCCACCTGTTGAAAAGTGTGCAACAAGAAATGCTAAATTTAGAATGTGCTAAAAATAGAACTCCTAAAAATAACACTTCTAAAAATAGCAATTTGGCCACCTTGGGTGTGGTGAAATTTCTAAAAAAGAATCTTGTAAAAATAGCATTTTTGGGTCCCTTCCTATTTTTAGCAGTCCCTAGTCTAACTATAGGAAGTAAAAACGAATTTGGTCTTAACAACAATTTAAAATATTAATTAATTAATCTCCATGAGTTAATTAATTATGGAAAATTAAACTTAAAGTCTTTGTGAGAACATGCAATTAGTTGTCCCACTGATTGAGGAATTTATCCTTGATTTTCTCCATTGATTGAGGAATCAAGTATGAGTTCTATAATGACAGGATCAGTTGACCTAGTTTTACTTAGTCAAGTCCAGTTAGATTAATTTAACAAGTTGTTAGATTAATGAGATATAGTTTGTTAATGCTTGCATGCATGTGACAACTATTATTTCAGATAACTGAGCATTCCCTCATGGATAACTGATGCATGTCAATTTAGACAGAGACCCAGTTGAGTTCAGATGAGGGACAATGTACTATCAGATGCTTGGATATTTCTAGTAAGTATTCCTTGCATGGAGAAGGATCTATTTCCAAGAGAAATACGTAATGTAGGAAATTGGAGGACTTGTGGCCTATATATTGAGGCCTAGGCAGTCTATGATCTTCATCTTTTGATTGCAGAGAGTACATGATATCTCTTCAGCTGATTCTTTTGGTAAACAGAAGAGGATTTCTACTTGATTGATAATACAGATAGGGGTTTTATGCTGGTGCTTTCCCCAGTGATATATCTTGTGTTATGGTTGATTATTTCCCTTGATCAGTTATATGTGTTTATGCTTGATGTTGCTCATGAATTCGATTATGCTTCCGTTTAATGTTTTGTAAACTAGATCAAGTATTATGCTTTAGTACATTACATATATCAGTTTGATCTACAGGTGTGAAGCTTCTACACCATTGCATTACCTGACTCCCATGCAAAGGAGAGTACCCCGCAGACATCTCAGAGGGGAAGAGCAGTGACTTGGCCATCGCGGAGGCCATGAAGTAGAAGTACAATCTAGAGAAGAAGAAACGGGGCTACGCCATATCCAGCATCAACAACAAAGCAGTTAAAGTGGTGACCCAAATACTAGCAAGTAAAGTTATGTGCAAGTGCTGCGCGCACGAGGTATCCGTGCCAATGGTGGCACTTGCTGAGCAGTGCGTGGAGGGGGTCTAGTTTAACTAGTTCGAGTTCCACTGCAAGGAGTTCCTGGAAAATTACCATGAGGCCCAAGGACAAGGCAAAACATTCCACTATGCATGGCTTCTATTGTCCATAGTGCTCATGGCAGGGGAATTTCCAAAGGAAAGTCAGTTCCCCAAAATTGATAGGGATCTGTCGAAGGCCGCGAAGTACGCTTCACTCTGAGCTGCGAAAGGACGCGAACTGGATCCGCGACAGTAAGATATTCTGGGTGTTCATGGAAATGAACATCAAAATGGGGATTAATGCAAGCCGTGGTTATCACCCACTGTTTACAACAACCTACAGAGTTTTGCAAAATTTAAAGCGGACATCCACAACATATATATCAGAGTGATCAAGGACCTAGCCAAGCAATGGAGAGAGCTACCCTTTGTAGCCACGAATGACGTAACTTTTGATGTATTGGGGACATGGCCACCGGAGTGGCGCACCCCAGACATCGTGACAATGGAGAAGTCTATGAAGCAGAAGAAGAAAGAGGAGGCCAAACTGCACATGGCATAGTTGGCAGAGAAAAGAAGGCAAGAAGCAGTAGCAGCACATGAGGTAACCGAGAAGGCGCGCGAGGGCCAAAAGTCGCCTTCGCATGGACAGGAAGTAGAGGAAGAGGAGGGCGACGCAAACCCGTAAACCATGTCAACAAAACTGAAGCACTAGCGCCCAAGCGAGTGGATAGGGCCATGTAAGAAGGTCAAGGAATCAAAGTTGTCTATCGACCCGATCATCCTTACTAAGGGTGATCTGCACGACATCGGTGAGACGGTGCGTGATGTCACCTCCGAGGCCCTCCAAAACTTCATGCAAGAGAATCAGATTGTGTCGGGGGCCCTCAGAGCACAATTGCAGGAGTTTCAGGTCTACACTCCTTAGGCTGGTACCCTTTCGACTAGCCTCGCAGTAGGGACCACTGCAGCGGAGCAAACGCTGCACGCTCGGACAACAAATACAATAGTATTGCCAGAAGGGGAACTGATGACAACAAATGAGGCTGAAAGCCCTACGATTAGTGCATTGAAAGGTATCGGGATCAACATGGCTGTGCTCCCAAAGGAGACACTATACGTTCTGTAGAATGGGATTATTGCAAAACTGCAGGCTAGGGAGAGCTGCGCGCTGCAAGTGCTGAGTGAGAAAAATATCAACATGGAGCAGTTGAGATTGTAGCATGATGAAGTGCTGTCATAGAATAGGCAGATGGTTTAGGTGCTGGAAGAAGCCTGTATGATGGTCCCTAAGCTGGCCATCCCAGGAGACACACCAACGGAGGCGCGGATCCACAGACTAGCAGCAGGGGTGCGCGAGGCGTGGGAAGAAATTACTGAGGTTCGGCTGGAGCTGAACCTTCAGATCGCAGAGCTGTGGTTGAAGGCACAACCGTCCACCCCTCCAGAAGTAAGAGAACAACGTGCCAATGATATTTCATCAGGGCTGGAAGAGATCAACAGTGCAGTAAGGGACTGCACCAGAACGTTGGAGGAGTCATTTGAGGTCCTCACGAATATACAGGAGGACCCCAACATCCAGCTCTTAGAAACAGAGGCGCGTGAACTCCAACAGCAATATGAAAACATCAAAAGGACCGCACAAACAGTGGCCCTCACTCAGAGGCTTGTGCGAATGCAATAGGCCAAAGCGCTGAAAGAGCAAGTGGACATCGCACGACACCGAGGAGTAGTTCTGAAGGCGCGCGTTCAGCCTTGGATTGAAGAGGCCTTCACCATTACCGCAACAATTGAAGGCAAGCTCACACAAATGAAAGGGGCACATGAACAGGTCCAAGGAAGCAGTTCTGACACTGTGGTCTCGGAAAAACGGGTACAAGAGATCCAACAGGCAGTTGCTCAGTGCACTGCTGACCTTGCAGCTGTTCGAGCAGAGTTGGAGGGACTTCGCACGAAGATCTCCGTGCTGATAGAGTGACTCGAGGGCGAGTCATGATGTTTGTGTTGGGGGCCCGTTGGGCATGGAATCCCCCCAAGGCATGTTTTGGGGCTTAAAGCCCAAGTTTTGACCAAGTCTTTTGTAAAGACTCTGCGATTTGTGGGAGCAGAGTGCGAAGTCATAATAGAGTCGCAAGGTTGTCCACCCTTGTTTTTGTAATGTAATGTCAGCTTGAAAGATCCACCCATGGTTCACGGACCATGGGATTGTATAAATAGAGCGAGGCTCTAAGTATAGAAAAAGGGAAATCAATGAATATAATAGAAGCATGATGAGTTTAAGAGTGTGAGTCGAAGTGTAAAGTGTGTCTTTGGGTTGTAGAGTAGGATAAGGCTCTGCAGATGAGTGCGTAGAGGCCTAGTAGTCTGCAGTCCCTTGTAATTGAGTGCGCAGGGCAGGTCGAGGTTGTAATCATGGGAAGAATTAATAAAGAGAAGTTTTATCACATTTCTATGTATCTTTTCCTGTTTTATGTACTATTGGGTATAATTTACAAGTGTTATGTTTATTTGCTATACGAACTTATATGTATGTGCTGTATAAATAAATATAACATAAGGCATCCATTTACGCGAAGATAACTAACTGAGGTAAGAAGATAAGTAAGGTTGCGTGTGTGATTTATGGAAATAGTGCAGAACAATGCTCCAACAGTGGGGGAGCCCCACAACCCCTGGTTAGGGCGGTGCGAAGGCGAATCTATCAGGGCGCGAAGGCCAAGGAAGTGCACGAAGCAACCTGCGCGCAAGGACTAGCAGTTGGACCAAATCAACCCCTCATACATCTCAAGGGTGCGGAAACTTGGTTCCAACACCCCCCCCCATACTACTTCAGGTGAGACCTCAGTCCGCGCTCCGCAGACTGTTGACGAAAGGGACAATAGTACAGGGATTTGTTTGGCTAATTAACTCCAAACTTGGGTCAAGCCCCAACAAGCCAAAAAATGGGTCAAATTTAACCCCTAGTTGTCTATCAGACTATGTTATAACCGTACCACTAGGAGGAAAGGGGGTTCAATTATATTTTAGTGCATTTTGTTCCATAGTTGAGCATAGTGGCTAAGAGTGGATAGAGAGATGGAAAAAAAAAGAGAGTTTGTGTTCTATATCAGCCCACAAGCCACATGTATCACTCCTTTATATTTGCATTATTTTCATTTAGAGAAAGATAGAGCAGAACAACCTCACCTTCAAGCTCGATTATTCTCTCAAAAGGGTTTCCTAGGTCATATCTTGTGTTTTATGAGTGTTTTTTATTATTATTTATTCTCTATTTTATGCATATTTATATTTTTCATGCATACAAATTAAAAAGTGATTTAATAAATCCAAGAATCTAAGGAAAATTAAACCTCATGATATAGATTTTGAATTTTCAATATATTTGATCAAATCTATTATGACAAACGGTCCAATGAAATATCCAAGACATTTTATAGATCCTATTGGTATTAAAATAGTTTTCATTGGGTATATTGTGGGATTTGCAGGGGATCCAGATCAGTTAAGTTAAAATTCATAAAACCCCAATGATGACCAACAAATCTATAACTAACCCTCAAGATTCGACAGAGGACAGATTCATAAAACTGGAAGAGCAGGTCGTAGATATCAAATGTAATATGAACCTTCTTGTGGTGGCTCTGGAAAATAATCTTGGAATCAAAGAAGACTAAAGTTTTAATTAGCCCTCACTTGGAAGGAAAGCCATATGAAAACCATGAGGCTATAGGGGGATCCTTTAGTGAATAAGTGGGATCATTTCAAAATTATCATAAAGTTTCAGTTCTAGCCTATCAGGTATGTAAAGGGCCAGTGGATCCATGGCATTAATTTAGTCAAATATAGGGGAAGTGTTATGCAAACAGATCACAAAACAAAATAAAAGATAGATCAACGACTTTAGAATTGACCTCTTCGAGGGGAAACCTCCTTGGATGATACAAATGACAAGACGTCCGTGGTATATATATATATATGAGTATGAGGGTCACAATATAATTAGAGTGTACATAAAAATAATAATGTAAGGGCACAAAAATAACGATAATGGGCTTCTATGAGGCACACCAATCACAAAATGGGGGCTACATAGGCAAAACAATAATAATAAGGGGTTACACTAATAATAACAATAAGGGAGCTACACTAATAATAACAATAGGGGGGCTACACTAGTATTATAGGGACCTAACAAGCCCCTCTCCTTCAAAAAAGTGTTGTCCTCAACACTTGAGTAGTTATGGATGATTTTGTATAAAATTCTCATCGTCCTATGTGGAATCTTGAATAGATAAGTTCTTCCACTTACTGAGATACTTTGAAATTGATTGATTTCGTAGCTGTCGGGTTCTTGTTTTTGTGACTGCTTGAGGCTCCAATATGATTTTTCCTTCTTCGTCAAGTTCCGGAAATACTGTTTGAATTGGGATCTTGTCACTAATAACCTTATTTAAGCGTGAACCATGGAAAACTGGGTGTACTCGGGAAGATGCAAGCAACTCCAATTTGTATGCCATAGTACCAATATTTTGCAACACTTTGTTATGACCATAATACTTGGGCAATCATTTATTATCTTTCTTAGCTTGCATGTGGGACATTTGTATGGTTGTAGCCTTACAAACAAATCTTCTTTCAATGCAATGTTGATCTTCCTGTTGTTTCATTCAATTATGTGCCAAAGTGAGGTTAGCCTTTAAGAGTTGGATAATTTGTTGTTGATGCTTGATGTGATCTTCCATTGCTTGAACCTTATAATTTTCTCTTAAAGATGATGTGATGGATGGGGGATGATAGCCATAAAGTACCATAAATGGGGTCATTTTTGTTGTAGTATGGAAGAAAGTGTTATACCACCATTGAGCCAGAGGTAACCACTTGACCCGTTGTGTTTGTTTATCAGATACAAAGCAACAAAGATATAGTTCCAAACATTTTCTGACTATCTCAGTTTTCTTGTCAGATTGAGGATGATAAGATGAGCTATGAACTAATTGAGTATCAAGACAAGAAAATAATTCTGTCCAAATATTTTAAGTGAAAATGGAATCTTTGTCACTTACACTTATATTTGGGTTTCCATGTAGCTTTTGAATTGATTCCATAAATGCAGTAACAAATGTATTGGCTTTAAAATGATGAGATAATGCACAAAAACATGCATATTTGGTAAGTATATCAATTACCACCATGATGACACTATTTCCTTTAAACTTGGGTAAACCTGTGATAAAATCCATTGAGACCTCCTCCCAACGTTGACTTGGAATGGCTAAAAGTTGTAATAGACTCGGGTCTTAATATCTCAACTTTATTTTGTTGGAAAACCAAACATTCTGCCATCATCTCCTGAATATTAGATTTAAGGCCATCCCCAAAAAATTCCTTCTTGACCCTGTGGTAAGTTTTAAAAAATATTGAGTGCCCTACTAAGGGGAGGTGTGAATTTCCAAAAGAATATTTTATTTGAGTTGGGAATTATTACATAGATATAAGCAATCTTTGTACCATAATGAATCATTTTTCTAGTTAAATATATCAAATGCACTATGATATTCCGACAACTTTTGAATGAGTTTCCACACCTCCTCATATTTGTTCCATTCATCCCTTGCTTTAGTTATCCAATTAGGTTGGATAATAGAAATGACACAGAGAAATGCTTCCACATCCTCATCCTTTCTTGAGAGTACATCTGCTACAAAATTTTTCTTCTCTTTCTTTTGTAGATGATTTCAAATTCATAACCCAACATCTTTGTGACCCATTTTTGTTGCTCTTCTAAAGGTAATATTTGGTCCAAAAAGTATTTAAGACTATCATGATCTGTTTAACCTTGAAGTGTCTTCCCATTAGGTAAGGTCACCATTGCTTTAGTGCATGTAGTATTGCACCCATTTCCTTCTCATAAACAAGTTTGTGTAAATACTTTCCCTTGATTGGACGAATTTCAAAAGAAACCGGTCTTCCTTCTTGTATTAAATTGACACCAATTCCATTTCTTGAGGCATCACTTTCCAAATTAAAGGGTTTTATGATGTCTAATGTAGCTAAGACCGGTGCTTGGTACATTGCCTCTTTAAGATGTTCAAAGACCTTAGTTACTTCTAGATTCCAATAAAGTGCATTTTTCATCAATGATACTGTTAGAGGCACTACTATTCTCCCATAATTCCTAACATAATTGCGATAATACCCTGTGAAGTTGAGAAATCCTCAAAGATGCTTTAGGGTTGTAGGGATTTAATGAATTTAATTTTTTTAGGGTCTACCTTAACATCCTCATGAGATACACTATGACCCAAATATTCCACCTCCTGTACTCCAAAGAAACATTTGGAGATTTTTGCATATAATTGTTTCTCCTCCAAAAGTTTGAGCACCCTATCAACATGTTGAACATGATCCTTCCAAGGAAACAAACATTCATAATGACCTTCATGAGTTATGAATTGTTTTTAGAATTTCTTTAGTCTTCATTCTAATATGATGATATCCTGAATGAAGATCTAACTTGATGAAGTAAACTTCTCCATGTAATTCATCCAACAATTCATTAATGACAAGAATGATAAATTTATCTTTACTAGTGAGCTTGTTGATCTCCCTATAATCCAAACACATACGCCATGATCCATCCTTCTTATGCGCCAATACTAATGAAGCAAAGAAATAACTTTGACCACGTTGAGTTATATCGGCCTCTAGAATTTTTGCAACCATATGTTTAATTTCTCTTTTGGGTAAAGGGATATTTGTAAGGCCTGATGTTTGGAGGAACACTTCCTCAAATCAACTGAATTGCATGACCATAATAAAAAATAGGTGGGAGGTCTTTGGGAGTCTCAAATACCCTGGAATGATTGTCCAATACTTTTTGGAGATATGGAGAAATAGTTGATTTTGATGTTTGAACCTCTAGTGAGCATAATTGTGCAATAACACCCCATTGTTATTTATTCAAAATATTTGTCATTCCATTAGAGTTCATTATCTTTCTTGGTTTCCCTGCGATACCCTTTAATTCAATTTCCTTTCCTTCCTAAAAACATTTCATGAAAAAGTTCTTGAAAGTTAAAATATATCGTACCCAAAGATTGTAACCATTAGAATCCTAGTACAACATCAACACCACCCATTGGAATGGAAATAATTGGACTATTCAATACATATTCCCCCATGGTTAGCTTTATATTATGACACTTTCTAGAGCAATTTATATTTCCTCCATTTACAACCAGAACTTGACACTCTAGTGTTGGATATAGAAAACAATTCAATTCCTTGGCTATCTTACAATGAATAAAATTATGCGTACTACATGAATCAATCAACACTATTACCTTTTTCTTCTTGATATGTCCTTCTATCTTGAGAGTTTGAGGAGGGGTAATTCCCGCCAATGCATTACAAGATATGGTCATATTCATTTCTTCTTTCTCTGGGGCTGGTTCTTGGTGTATATCTTCTTCTTTTGATGTTTCTTGTTCCTTTTCTTCAAACTCTTCATAGTCTATGTAAAATAATTTCTTTTCAACACACTTATGACCTTTAGTGTATTTGCTACCACAACTGTAAAAAAGTATTTTTTCTTCTTTTTTCCTCCAATTCTTGTGGTGTCAACCTTGTAGGTTGTGGAAAGCTAGGAGCAACAACACTTCTCTATTTATAGTTGTGAGTGGTAGAATTCTTTTTTGCCATAATTTTGCTTTTAATTTTTCTTGCCACCCTGAATTCCTTCTCCAATGAATAAGGTTCCCAAAGGTGAACCTCATTTTGGATGTTATCCTTTAAAGTATCTATGCAGAAATCAATCTTGTGTTCCTCTGGAATATCATTTAACTCGATATTCAATTTTTGGGAATCCTCAGTGCTCCACCATTGAACCCTTTTGTTTTAGATTTATCAATTGGTTAAAGGTGTTTCTCTTTGTATCCTCATAATATGCTATCATTTCCTTTGTAAAACTTGACTAAGTGACAAGTGGTTTACGAGAAAAAATCCATTGATACCATACAAACTGATTGGATTCTAAATATAAAGATGCAATGCATATCTTTTGTGCATGTTGCATATCATGTAGATCAAAATATTTCTCCATATGTAGTATCCACGTTACTGGATCCTTTCCATAAAACTTCCTCATATCAATATTTGGAATGTGGTTAGTCTTCAATCCAAAGTTAGAGTATCTAAAGTCATGAAAAATATTCATTTTGTTCTCATCATGAGTTTCATGGAATTCCATTTCTCCATTTGGAAGCATTTCTTGTAGCAACTTTGTCAAACCTTCCTTCAAACTTTCCAAGTTTGCTTTTAAACAATCCTTCAAAATTTCCATGTTTTCTTTTAATCCATGCTTCAAACCTTCCATGTCCCCTATTAAAACATTCTTAGAGCCATCCATGTTAGCTTCCATTTTATTTTTAGTAACTCCTTGGGATAGTAAAATTTATTGCACTTGGTCAAGTAATTTTGATATATCATGTTGCAGTGCTTCCTCTTCTTGATGTGTAGAGTTTTCTAGTTGCTTACTGGGATTATCCATTTTTTGTTTCGATGCATATTGAAACCAAGTAATGATACCTATGCTTTACTATATCCTTTGAATTACTTCAGACTGATTTTTAAAACAAAACTTATGCAAATTAAAAAAAATTACACACATTTTTCTTGTTTATTTTTGGAGCTTTATATTGAAACTGTTGTATCTCTGAAATTTCGGCCTTCCAAGGTATGAAATTTGGTCTTTTGTTACACTCTAAGTCTTCTTTCCAATGCCATAAGTCATACCAATATAGGATTCTTCAATATAACGTTATGCCAAATCTCCCACAATGACCTAATTATGGATTGGTTGAATAGAACAAACTTTTACGGGATGCTACATGTCACTGTTTCAACCTTTAGCCATGTAATTGATACATGAAAAAATAAAGTCTGTGCACTTCTATTAAATTTTTATGGAATTCAAATCTGATGATTTAGAAGAAAGTTATGACAATTTTCCCTAGGTCACCTGTTTGAGATTGCATTCTAGAGCATGAATAAACCCTAACTTATTCGAATCATATCTCATAAAATATAGTGAACCAATATCTGAAATTTCTACACAAAGTTCACCAACATTTCATCTCCAAGTGGTCGAAATTTCAGCTTCTGAATTTTTGTATAAAAAAATTTATAGAGAAAATTCCAAAGTGACTTGTTTGTAGTAGCGAAACCCTAGAATCCAAAGCTCTGATACCAAATGTTATGCAACCAGATCACAAAATAGAAGAAAAGATAGATCAACGACTTGATAATTATCCTCTTCGAGGATGAAACCTTCTTTAAATCACATAAATGAACACTTCTTGGATGATACAAATGACAAGACCTCCTTGGTATATGTAGGAGTCTAAGGGGTCATAATATAATCAAAGCGTACACAACAATAATAATGTAAGGGCATGAGAATAAAAATAGTGGGCTTCTATGGGGCATAAAAAAAACTATATGGGGGCTATGGGCACTACAATAACATAAGGGGCTATACTAACAATAACGATAAGGGGGGGTACACTAATACTAACAACAAGGGGGCTACCCTAGTATTATAGGGACCTAGCAGGAAGGGTGTATAGGAGTAAACCAACACATTTAGGAAGATGGTAATAATGATGAGTATCTCTCCCAAGAACCTTGACATACTTATCAAGTATTTGGAGCGTCTATACAACCATCTGCAAAAGAAAGTGATGTTGTTCAAACCTAAAATGGTATACATAGGCCAAAATAAAAGGAAATCAAGTGGCTCAAAGCTGAATGAACACTAAGAAGATTCAAAAGAAGGGAAGAAGCAATCAAAGGGAAGAAGGACAAAAAGGCAACAACGGAAACACGCTAGTGCAAATATCCCAACTATTGCAACTAATATAATGTTAATGGATATATAGAAAAGAAATTCTTGAAACTACATCCAAAACTCAAATTGAAGATGTTGGAATTTCCATGCACCGTAGGTCAAGTGTATTCCCTTGCTAAGAACACAAACACACTAGATATGCCCAAAAATAAACAACTTTTCATAGCAAAATATAGAAACAATGAGATCCATAACAGTACACAAGATATTATGTCCCAAACACATTTCTTATTTTTCCATAAGCAAGAAAATCTTAGGGCTCCCGTATCAGGGATCGTGGCCCTTTACAAACCCCAGTACAATGTTATAGTGCACAGTTAGTCCTTTGACTAATACAACTAGGGTTGAGTCCAATTCCTTCAAGTTATCATATGCCTAACATACAAATAAAATTACTTGGAAGTGACTTTATTCCTTATTGTAGAAAAAATTCCTTTTTTATGCACAACAACCCTCTTCCAACCTTCCTATAGCCCTCAACGAGCCCCTTCAATAGTTGCAATAATTCCTTTGTTTGCAGGGTATGCTCCTTTAGACAAATGTCCAATGATCATCCTTTATCGACCCTAATGTAACTCTCTTTATTTCATTAACCTGTTTTATTTGGCTTGCAACCATCATAACAACCCTTAACATCCTCTGTTCAATTCTTAGTTAGGTTATTCTAGCCCTAACAGAGCTGCAACCATGTCTCTCTTACTCTTGGCTACCTTGAGTAGGCCTCAACCTACTTTTTTCCTCTCAAATTTCTGCTAAGGAATCACCTAGCAGTCTTTGTCCAGTGTTTAGGCCCATGACCCTTCTTGTAGCCTGCTTTCTATATATTTCAACCCTCTAATCTAGGTTTGTGGCCTTCTTATGCTACATAACATTTGTGTCCAGATTATCATGATTCCTGAGGCTGTCAACCTACCTCAACTTTGCTTGAGCTCTCTACAAGAAACAATTCATTCATCTGTGGATCCTTTCTAGGCTTGTGGCTAGCCTAACCAACAATACTAGTCTTTAGACAGACCTTTAAACTCACTTCAGTAGACAATTCCTTAACTCGACCTTAATCTCACTACAAATCCTTTTTCTCTCCAAAACCAACCCTTACTCAGTCTCTCACTTTTTAGAGAACTCGAACTCTTCCTTTATTGACTGGAGCCTCCTTAGGCTTGCTAAAAACAAAAAAAATCAGCCTCTCCTAGCTTGTTGCAACTCCTCAAAGGTTGTCTGATGCGGTTAGATCAGTTTAACCTCCATTCTCCACAAGATGGATGTCCTTCTGCACTTGTGATTAGCCTTTCCTTTGGCCTATATTTATATTTTTCCTTAGGTCACTTAAGAAACCCTTTGGTCCTTTAAGGTGTTTCCCACTCAACCTCTTAACCTTAAATTAGAATACTAAATTCATATCCTTGGGTTCTAAGCCCACTCCTTTGGGTTCAAAACCCAAAAATTTGGGTATCTTTCCCACAAGTTCTCTTTTTGTGTGATTTATTCACTCGAAAATATTTTCTGAGCTACCTAAATTTCAACACTCCCTCTTAGTGAGGAAGGTATTTATACTGCTACCTAGAAGTGGTCCTACCTTTGAGTCTGATCTACAAGCATGTACTTTTGGAAGACCTAGATATTTGAAGGTACCATACTCCTTGAAATATTGAGCTCTATGAGTTTTCCTTGCATGGCTACAAATTTCCTTGCATGTGCTATGTCTTCTTCTTGCATATTCATGACTTGCCTTGCATGGTGCATCATTATCCTTGCATGTGCCATGACTTTCCTTGCATGCACCACAATTGTCCTCGCATGGTCTATGAATTTCCTTGCATGTATCGCAATTTTCGACGCATGGTTCATGATTTTACTTAAATGGCCTAGAAAACTTCACTCTATCATTTGAATCCTGAAGGTTAGACTTCCACTGGGAGGCTGACTCTCCTTCACAGTCTTCCTTTGAAGCTAGAATCCCTTTGAGCCTACACAACCTCCTCTGGCTCACTTTTCTTTCCCTCTTGGAAAGTGATGAACTTGAACTTGTGTCCTTTGGCAAGGTCAGGCTGAAGCTGTAGTTGAAAACAGGTTCTAGTCCACTCTCGATCATGACAACTCAACTCTTCAAGTGTCTTGATCCTCCTAGGTCAAATACCTCATATGCACAGGGCTCCACTACCTGATGTGAAACTCTGCAACCTAATAAAGTTACTAACTCACGATAAACCTTCCATCCACATGGAGCTACCTCGTCGACACCAAAGCACTCCCTGCCAAGGCACATGATGTTTAAAATTGTAGCAAGAAAGGATAAATTTGACTTGTGCCTTAGTCAAAATTAGTAATTTGATTTTCCACATCAACAAGATGACTTGGATTGTAGTTAACTTGTGTGACATGGATTTTTCTACTAGTTTACTTTGTAAATTTGAGTTAGAGGCTAGAAGTAGAGTTGTGCATGTAGTGATTGCTAAAATTTACCAATCTAGTTCAGTGATTTGCAGTTTGACTCAGTTAACTAAGCTCAAGGACCTAGTTGAGTCAATTGAAGATCAGTTGAGTAGTAGAACTGTTGTTAACTCAGTGATCTCTTAGCTAAACTAGTCAATCAACTAAGAATACCCCAAACATGCATGGAATTCGAATTTCCTAGTTAGAGTGGAGGAAAAGGCACATTGTAATTATGAATTGTATACTAGTTGAGTGTACAGGCTTGGTAGTTAAGAAAATGAATCATTCCTTGGTAATTGCGCAAGAAAATATGAGGAAATTACTATCTTTTAGGAGCTAATTTCATCAGGGATTTCTCAAGGAAATAGGAGCAATTTGGAGCCTTGAATTGGCTAAGTGTTGGCTAGAGCAAGATAGTCAATAGGAGAACAGGTTTACAATACAGGGCATGCTTCAGATTCAAAGCAAGACATCGTAATAGTTTCTCATGCTCATCTGATTAATGAAAAGTAGTGGAGGGGTTTTTCCCAGTTGGGTTCCCTATAAATCATAGTGTTCTTGTGGTGTTTGAATGGTTGCATGTATTTTTAAATTGTGATTTCCATTTTGCATAATAGTAGAGGAAATTTGTAATCTCTTGATTTCAGTTCGATTTCATCAATAGTAGCAAATTTCTATTAATTTCTACATGGTACCAGAGTAGAAATTACACTAGAAACTAGTCAATATATATTCCCCTTCAAAGATTTCATAGCCTAGAAGGACATGATGGAAGAAGTGCTTGATGATAATGGTGTACTAGAGTACACAAAAAATAACATTCCAAATCCAACAATATCGGATGCACAACAGTTAGCCCAGTGGAATAAGGATACCACAAAATCCAGAAGGATCCTCCTGGAGGGTGTGAGAGACTGCATTGTCTTGAATTTACATGTAAAGGAGACTCCTTTTGCTATGTGGAAAATCCTTAATGAGCTATTCAAAAATGGTAGTGATGCTAGGAAATTGGCATTGAGGGACAAACTTAGGAACACCCGCATGCAGAAAGGACAAACCATTCCACTTTACCTCTCCTGGTTCACTCAGTGTCGAGATGAGCTTGGAGGAGTTGGAAAAAATATTCCCTCTTCAGAACTAGTGAGCATAGCTCCCTTAGGCCTTCCAAAATCCTGACACAACTACTAGGACTCTGTGATTAGAAGGGAGAAATTTCCAAATTGGGAGAGACTCTGGTCTGATCTAGTGCAGGAAGGAATTTGGTGGAACACTAGAGATGAAGTAACATCCAAATATTAGGAGGAAGAGAATTTTTCCTTGGTTGGGAAGGGCAAGAAAGGCCAAGGAAATAAGTCCGAAAGAAAACTAGAGACTAGCCAGAACAATTCCAAGAAAAAGGACTTAAGCAAGATAAACTATTTTCACTGCCATGAATTTGGGCACTATGCAACAAAGTGTCTGCATAATAAGTCTAACAATAAGCCTTTAGGAGGAGTAGGAGGTGAAGCCATTACCTCACAATTTGAATTAGAATTCACCCTAATTGCATGCATGGCGAGAACTGTATTAGAGAGTGCATGATATCTAGATACAGGTGCCTCGTTCCATATGACGAGATGGAAAGAATTATTTAGTAGCCTAGAGGAGAAGGATATCCATATTCACATAGAACTTAGGGATGATGGGAGGTACAATTCCAAATGAATTGGTACCGTAACCTTTAAGAGGGATTCAGACTCCCATTTTCATCTGAAAGATGTCATATATGTACCTGGGATGAAGAATAAATTGATATTCGTAGTTGTATTGGAGGATCGTGACTATGATGTTGTTTTTATTAAGGGGAAAGCTTTGCTAAGACATATAGCTATCAGGAAGGTGAAACAAATTGGAGTTTGAGTGAATTCTACAAATTTGAGGTGGAAGCTTGTGCTACACTGAGTACAAGGCAGGAGAAGTGCAGAGTTGAGATGTTGGAGAGCTATGGCATAGGTGCATGGGACACTTACACCATGGAGCCTTAAAAATCATGCAGCAAATTACCATTGGTGTCCCAAAATGCACCCTTGACCAACATGATGTCTGCAAGGGATGTACATTGGGGAAATATGTCAAATCCACCTTCCAGGGCCGAGATAACATATCTAGAGAAATATTGGAGTGAGTCCACTTTGATGTATGTGGACCATTTTCTACAACATCTACAACAAAACACATGTATTATGTGATTTTTGTTGATGAATTTTCTAGAAAATGTTGGATCTTATTCATGAGGAAGAAGGATGAAGTTTTCTCAAAATTTGTTGAATTCAAAGCATTGGTTGAAAAGAAGACTAGTCCAAAATTGAAAGCCCCGATAAGTGATAAAGGAGAAGAATATGTATCTAACACCTTCAAGAATTTTTATGCCAAAGAGGGCACTAGAAGAGAACTGATAGCACCCCATAAACCACAAAAAATGGGGTGGCTGAAAGGAAGAAAAGAAGCATAGTGGGAGAAACAAGAGCCATGTTTCACGATCAAGGGCTTCCATTGCTTTTATGGGCAGAAGCATGCAATAACGCAGTTTATTTGCAGAAAAGGAGCCGTCAAAGAATACTTGGCATGATCACACCTGAAGAATATTTCTCTGGGAGGAAGCCATATGTATCTCATTTCATAATTTTTGGAGCTATTGTGTATTGTTATGTCTCCAAGGGTAATAGAAACAAACTTGAGCCTACAACTGATATGGGAGTCTTTGTAGGATACACAGAGACACCACATAACTAAAGGGTGTATTTTTCCTCACTCAAGCTAATAGTAGTGAGAGATATAAATTTTGATGAGGAGAAGGTTATGAGATGCTCTCTAGAGTGAGAGTTGAGTATCCCACCGAAGGATGAGCTTCTAGCTGCAAAGGAGGAGCCTCATGCAGAGCTTCAAGATTTTGTAGAGTATCCACAAGTGGAGGAGCAGACAGGAGGTCGAGTGGAGGCACCTACTCAACCATAATCTTCCAGAGAAGGGAGGAAGTGAATCAAAGAAGCTAACAGGTTGGTACAGGATCCATAGGAGCATGTGGGAGCTCCCACATCTTAGTGTAGGCAGAGGAGATCACCAGACAGGTACACTAGGTATATGGCTCTCATTATAAAACTCATTGAGTTAGAGCCTTCTTCATTCGAGGAAGCAGTTTCCCAACCATTGTGGGTTGATGCCATGGTAGAGAAGTATGAATCCATTATGGAGAAAAATGTATGGGAGATGGTGCCGAGACTAGAGAATAAGTCAATGTTTGGTTCTGTATGGATTTACAAAGTGAAGCATACAACTGAAAGGAGCATCGAGAAGTACAAGGCTAGATTTGCGGTCAAAGGATTCTCTCAGGTAGAGAGAGTGGAATATGAGGAAACATTTGCACCAGTAGTAAGATATTCCTCAATCATAACCATTCTAGCCGATCCATGTGGAAAGTGGTAGCCACTCGCTTATTCCGCCTATACCTCTAGTTGGTTTCGTTCGTTTCCTTGATTATAGCAACTGTTAGGCCCCTATACTACTAGTGTAACCCCTTATTGTTATTAGTACAACCCCCTTATTATATTGTTGTACCCATGTAGTCCCCATATTGTTATTATTGTGCCCCATACAAGCCCACTATTGTTATTATTATGCCCTTACATTATTATTTTTATGTGGGCTCTGATTATATTATGACCCCTTAGACTCCTATATATAGAAAGGAGTATTTTCATTTGTATCATCCAAGAATTGTTCATTTATGTAATGTAAAGGAGGTTTCCCCCTCAAAGAGGCTGAATTCTAAGGCGTTTATCTTTCTTTTCTATCTTTTTGTGAGCTGGTTTCATAACATTTGGTATCAGAGCTTTGGATTCTAGGGTTTCGCTGCTCCAAATAAGTCATTGTGGAATTTTCGCTATAACTATTTCGCTACGAAGTTTCAAAAGCTAAGAAAAAAACCCATTTGAGATGAAATCGGTCTGAACCTTGGCTCTGAATTTCATATCCTGTATCGCTATATTGTAGGATATATAGTTTGAGGAAGTTAGGGTTTTTGCAGACCCCCAAATTCCATTCCAAACAGGTGACCTGGGGAAAATCGTCATAACTTTCTCTCTGAGCATCAGATTGAAATTTCGTAAGAAGTTACTGAAAGAGGACATACTGCAATTTCTTGTGTACATTTTTTAGATCCAAAGGTCGAAACAGTGACACATATCACGTCGTACAAGTTCTCTCTACTGAACTAGTCTATAATCAGGTCACGGTGGGTGATTTGGCATATCTCTTCCTTGGAGAATCCAATTTGGATCAGACTGGTGGCATTAGAAAGAGGACACAAAGGGTTACTGTAGGTCACTATTTTATAACTGGAAGATACGAAATTACAGAGTTACAGTCGTTTTAAGATCGAGCTCCTAAAATCAAGAAAAAGCGAGATGCAGAAGTTTGATGGCAAGGATCCGGTATATTGGATACTACAGATGGAGAAATATTTTGATCAACATGGTGTACCAATGTTATAAAAGGTATGTATTGCATCTAATTATTTAGAACCAAATCAATTTTTATGGTATAAAGGGATTTTTTCTTGTAAACCACTTGTCACGTGGTCAATTTTCACGGAGGAAATGATAGCACATTATGAGGATACAAAGAGAAACTCCTTCTTTAGCCAATTGATAAATATCAAACAAAATGGTTCAATGGAAGAGCACATTGAATACTTTCAAAAATTGAATAGAAGGGTAAATTATATTCTAGAGAAGCAAAGGATTGATGTCTTCATAGGGACTTTAAAGGATAACGTTCAACATGAGGTTCATTTTTGGGAACCTGATTCATTGGAGGAGGCATTTGAGTTGGAAAGAAAAATTGAAAGCGAAATTATGAAAACAAGGAATCCCACCACTCATGACTATAATTATGGAAGTGTTTCTTCTCCTAGCTTTCCACAACCTACAAGGCTTACACCATAACAATTGGAAGAAAAAAGAGAAAAAGGGCTTTGTTACAATTGTGATAGAAAATGCATTAAAGGTCATAAGTGTGCTAAGAAGAAATTATTTTACATAGAGTATGAAAAGGAGGAAGAAAAGGATCAAGAAACATCAAAAGAAGAGGATATACGCTAGGACCCAACCCCAGAGAAAGAAGAAATGAATCTGACCATATATTGTAAATCATTGGCAACAATTACCACTCAAACTCTCAAGATAGAAGGACATATCAAGAAGAAAAAAGTTCAAGAAGTGAAAGATCACATCAAGAAAGAAGAAATGAATCCAACCATATCTTGTAATGCATTGGCCGGAATTACCACTCCTCAAACTATCCAGATAGAA
>APFE030697806.1:310099-335788 GCA_000404065.3 Pinus taeda
GTCATAAGTGTGCTAAGAAGAAATTATTTTACATAGAGTATGAAGAGGAGGAAGAAAAGGATCAAGAAACATCAAAATTAGAGGATATACGCCAGGACCCAATGATGCGGGAGCAACCAGCAACAAAGCAAACAAACTCGACGAGAGGATCAGAACAAAAGAAAAGCGCGATTTAAAGTAGAAAAATAGATTTAAAAAGGATAAAGCAGATTTAAAGCGTGCATGCATGAAGCTTTTGTGGAGAAAATAAGGAGAGGATAGGATTGATCCTTCCTAAAATTCTTATATAATTGTAATACCATAGGGGTGTAGGAATATATGTTTGTGAGGAATTTTGTGAGTGACAAGATGTAGTCGAGCTAGAGCTCTTTTTAAGGCTGAAATGCCTTAATTTTGTAACTGTTCCGTAAATATATAAATATGTGTTCATGTTCTGTGTTAATTATATATGCCTATGTGTTCTATAAATGATTCAAAACCTGTGTTCTGTAAATAAAAATGGTGTTGCAGCGCTCCAATTCATGGTGTTGTGAATGAAACGCTGCTGAGCTTGTCCTGTTATATGTATGATACTTGATAATTTTAATTTGGGTTCAAAGATGAATAGAGGGACAAGAAGCGAGAAGGTAAAAAAAATATTTCTCCAATTTGACAGCAAGGAAGGATAAGCTCTCGCCCTCAAATGAAATCGCAAGCTCTCGGTGCTGGAAATTATCTGCGAGTTCATTCGAGGTCTTTCGAGGGCGGCAAGGGAATTGGAAGCAATATCATTCTCTGTATATATGACTGTTAATTAAACGGACCCAGAACCGGAGGTAGATTGTTGTGCGCCTATGGGAGGCGAGCATAGCATAAATCTGTGAGGAGTGATGACTGATTATTCATGAATTTGAGTTGATGGAAACGACTCCGGCTGGAACCACGATGGACAACTGAAATCTGAATGTGTGATATTCCCAAGGAGCGGATATATATAATGTTTGAGATCCGGCGTTTGGAAGAGTGTGATTACAATGTTTTGCATGTATTAGTATATGTGAGGCCGCAGTGATTAGAACATTCGGTGATGGCTTCCAAAAGCGCTGATAATAAAGAAAGTCTATTGTATTAATTTTAAGGTTTCATGCCTTATGCGCTTCCGATAGAGGCTTTGTGTGCTGAGATTTTTATAAGTAAAGGGGTTTTGGGCTTATACCTAGACCGCTTTTCATCAGGTGGTATCAGAGCAGTAAGATTCTGCGGAAAGAGGTACAGTTGTGTTAAAGATGGAGGGTTTATGGTCTTGCTATTGTGCAGATAGCAACAGAGGAAGGTGAGAAGATTGCAATAGCCTAGAGCGGTTACCAAAAGACCAAGGCTAGAGGAGAGCTTGGTGAGGTAAGAGGCAGCAAGGAGGACTTGCTGTTGCAGAGGTTGATTGCAGCTCACAAGTTAAAGATATTACGAAGGCCAGAAGCATATGACCAGGAGGTCATAAATTTTTGTGCCTCGGGAGTCTGATGCGGGAGCAACCAGCAACAAAGCAAACAAACTGGACGAGAGGATCAGAACAAAAGAAAAGCGTGATTTAAAGTAGAAAAATAGATTTAAAAAGGATAAAGCAGATTTAAAGCGTGAATGCATGAAGCTTAGTGTGGAGAAATAAGGAGAGGAAGGATTGATCCTTCCCTAAAATTTTAATTAATTGTAATACATAGGGGGCAGGAATATCTGTTTGTGGGTTTGTGGAGGGACAAGTGTAGTCGGCTAGAGCTCTTTTAGGCTGAAATGCCTTAATTTTGTAACTGTTCCGTAAATATATAAATATGTGTTCATGTTCTGTGTTAATTATATATGCCTATGTGTTTTATAAATGAGTCAAAACCTGTGTTCTGTAAATAAAAATGGTGTTGCAGCGCTCCGATTCATGGTGTTGTGAATGAAACGCTGCTGAGCTTGTCCTGTTATACGTATGATACTTGATAATTTTAATTTGGGTTCAAAGATGAATAGAGGGACAAGAAGCGAGAAGGTAAAAAAAATATTTCTCCAATTTGACGGCAAGGAAGGCTAAGCTCTCGCCCTCAAATGAAATCGCAAGCTCTCGGTGCTGGAAATTGTCTGCGAGTTCATTCGAGGTCTTTCGGGGGCGGCAAGGGAATTGGAAGCAATATCATTCTTTGTATATATGACTGTTAATTAAACCGACCCAGAACCGGAGGTAGATTGTTGTGCGCCTATGGAAGGCGAGCGTAGCATAAATCTGTGAGGAGTGATGAATGATTATTCATGAATTTGAGTTGATGGAAACGACTCCGGCTGGAACCGCGATGGACAACTGAAATTCGAATGTGCGATATTCCCAAGGAGCGGATATATATAATGTTTGAAATACGGCGTTTGGAAGAGTGTGATTACAATGTTTTGCATGTATTAGTATATGTGAGGCCGCAGTGATTAGAGCATTCGGTGATGGCTTCCAAAAGCGTTGATAATAAAGAAAGTCTATTGTATTAATTTTAAGGTTTCATGCCTTATGCGCTTCCGATAGAGGCTTTGTGTGGCTGAGATTTTTATAAGTAAAGGGGTTTTGGGCTTATACCCAGACCACTTTTCATCACCCAACCCCAGAGAAAGAAGAAATGAATCCGACCATATCTTGTAAAGCATTGGCAAGTATTACCACTAAAACTCTCAAGATAGAAGTACATATCAAGAAGAAAAAGGTTCAAGAAGTGAAAGATCACATCGAGAAAGAAGAAATGAATCCAACCATATCTTGTAATGCATTGGCCGGAATTACTACTCCTCAAACTATCAAGATAGAAGGACATGTGAAGAAGAAAAATGTTCAAGAAGTGAAAGATCACATCACGCATCAAAAAATGAATTTGACGATATCTTGTAAAGCATTGGAAGAAATTACCACTCCTCAAACTCTCAAGCTAGAAGGAAATATCAAGAAGAAAAGGGTTCAAGCAGTGAAATATCACATCGAGCATCAACATCAAGTTCTCCAAATTTTAAAGGATAACACCACTTTGGTGCAGAATCGAATGAAACAACAGGTAGATCAACATCGCAGTGAAAAAAGTTTTGATGTAGGTGATTGGGTATTTTAACGGCTACATCTCAAGCAAGCTATTTATGAGAAGGAAATATTGGCAATACTACATGCACTTAAGAAATGGCGACCTTACCCAATGGGAAGACACTTCAAGGTAAAAATGGACCATGATAGTCTTAAATACATTTTAGAACAAATATTATCATTAGAAGAACATAAAAAATGGGTCACAAATATGTTGGGTTATGACTTTGACATCATCTACAGAAAAGGGAAGAAATTTTTCGTTGCAGATGCACTCTCAAGAAAGGATGAGGATGTGGAAGCATTGTTTTGTGTTATTTCTATTATCCAACCAGATTGGATAAACAAATAAAGGGATGAATGGAAGAAGGAAGAAGAGGTATGTCCACTCATTCAAAAGTTGCAGAAGATCCCAATTCAAACAATATTGCTGGAACTTGAAGAGGAAGGAAAAATCATATTGGAACCTGGAGCAGTCACAGAAACAAGAACCCGACAGCCACACAATCGATCAATTTCAGAGTATCTCATCAAGTGGAAGAACTTACCCACTTAAGATTCCACATGGGAGGACAAGAATTTTATATAGAAGCATCAAAAACTACTCAAGCATTGAGGACAACACTTTTTGAAGGAGAGGGGCATGTTAGGCCCCTATACTACTAGTGTAACCCCTTATTGTTATTAGTACAACCCCCTTATTATATTGTTTTACCCATCTAGTCCCCATATTGTTACTATTGTGCCCCATAGAAGCTCACTATTGTTATTATTATGCCCTTACATTATTATTTTTATGTGGGCTCTGATTATATTATGACCCCTTAGACTTCTATATATAGAAAGGAGGTATTTTCATTTGTATAATCCAAGAATTGTTCATTTATGTAATGTAAAGGAGGTTGCCCCCTCGAAGAGGTTGAATTATAAGGGGTTGATCTATCTTTTCTATCTTTTTGTGAGCTGGTTTCGTAACAACAACATTTACTATTTTTAGCAGTTTTTCATGTCCTAAATTTCCAGAGCCGTTTTGACCTCCTAAACGACGTTTTTTTGAGGCCCACAACAAGATCATAAATATAAGGAAGGGATTTTGGTAAATCTTGTATTAGTTCGAGAGATATTTCCAACGAGGTATCGTACGCACCAAACGAAGATCATATGACAAAGTTACGACCTTGGGAAGTTCGCTTCCCAACTAACCCCAACAGGGCCCACAAAGTCTTGGAATTTCACCTCCAAGGGTTAGGGTTTTGGTTGTTTAGGGTTTTCCTTTGTTGTTCAATAATGAAAAGGCCCTCGAGCCTCATTGTAACACATTTCAGAGGCATGTAAACGCCTCATCTCTTCTTAGAGATAAGTTACCATTGCTCGAGCTAGTTTATTTCTATTTTGTATATTTCAGTTCTTTGATATTAATGAAATGAAGTTTTATTTTGCTGCATTTTTGTGTTTATATTTATATTTATATTTTGTTGCATTCTTGCATAAGTATGAATAAGTGGTATCAGAGTGGTCTACTCTTTCTTTGCATGTCCCTAACGAGGTCAAGGTATAAGGAGTTAGGGCTTGAATTGGTTGTGTTGACCTAGATTGGCAATATTCTGGATGAGTAAACAATGATGTGAGGCCAAGGAGAAGTAGAGAATATCCGTGAAGAAACAGGAGCAAGAAGCCATGAGGAGAAACCAGAGGAAAGCCAAGACAGTCAAGCCATTGGAGAGAATATCAAAATTCATAGGAGCTATTAGAGCAAAGATATCAAAGCAGAGAAGAGGTATTGGAGCGGTATCAGAAGCCATAAGGGAAGCCATCAGAAGAGGAACATGCATCAGGAGGAGAAGCCAGTGGAAGAGCAGTTAACAGAGGAGCCATATTGTTCATTAGAAGGAACAAAGAGGAACACACATCAAGAGGAGAAGCCAGCGAAAGAGCAGTTAATAGAGAAGCCATATCATGCGATATCGAAGGAATATCAGAGAAGAGCTATTGGAGTAGTGCATCGAAGCCATCGCGGAGTCATATCAGACTAGAAACAAGCGGAGGAGTATATATTGGGTTAAAGTATATAACCACATATATGGGGTTAAAGTATATAATATCGGGTTAAAGTCAAAGTGAATGCATGTGGTTATATTCCAAAAGGTAGATTTTGTAATAGTGGCAGTGGTTTTCGGGCAGACACTAGGTGGTATTTAGAGGAGAGTGCCCGATTCCATTAACCGAGCAACACATAGCACGAGGGTGGAGAGAGAAAACCATCTTTTTCGGGTGGTTATTTCCCTTACAAATTGCTCACTCGAAATTCATGCAAGCCGTTGGTTCTAGCGCGAGTTAATCTACAGTGGAGAATGAGCCTAATAAAGGTAAGCATCAATAAACGCGCCAAGTTTATGGAAAAGTGGAAAATGCAAGTTCCCGTGTGCTTGTGTATATTCCCATTATACGAGGGTTATAACATAATTAAAGGGGATAAAGGATTATGGGTTAAGTCCGCATTAACCAAAGTTAAGAACGAAGGAGTATATATATTATATAGATGCAATAATATCATGGACCCGTGGCTCCATTATAAACTGCCCTAATGTAATATCGCATCCGCTGTGTCACTAGTCTCAAAGGGCTGTCACCCCCAAAACCTCGGATTGCGATATACAGTTGCGGACTCGATGGCCCTATTATATCGTGCCCTAATGATATATCTCGTCTGCCATATCGGGAGTTATGTATCGTAATGTTTTAAGCCTTGTCACGTTAAAACTACGATAACGATATATATACGGACCTGACTGGACCATTGCAATATGACTTAATATATTATTGCATCCATCGCATATCGCAAGCCTCTTGTAAAGCTTTGCCACATTGAAAGTGCCGATTGCGATATATATATCTATATCTATATATATATATAATATTATATATAATATATATATATATATATATAATTTAATATAATATATATAATATATATATATATATATATATATATATAATAATTATATATATATATATATATATATATGGACCGACGGAGTTATTAAAACAATTTAAAATAATAATGCATTTGGGTATCGGGGAATTGGCTATGTTATGTGCAAATCTTCCAATTGCGATAAAGTTGTGAACGAGCGGACCTGATGAAGTTATAGATGCGGGCGTAATGCATTTGAAGTCCAACCTTATGTGTTTGGAGGGTGTATTTTTTGTGTATTTCCTGTGCATCCTTTAATTACGATATATTGTATGGTCCCGGGTTTAAAGGCTTAAGGCCTTGTCATATTAAAGCGAGATTGCAATAAAAGGATGACGTGGCATGTGGAACCTCTATATGGCTATAGTATCTCTTATATGGTTTCCGTGAACAATTAATGTATATTGTATGAATATTAAAAAAGGCGTCTCTGATATTTTTAAATATGCAATACTATTGTAATTCGACCTCTCTTCCACATTAACGTGTCCTGTGTGTATCGATGGATTTGAAGAGACAGAGGAAGCCTAAGAGTGAGCGTAGAGGAAGCTGAAAGATCAAGCCAACGTTGAGGAAGCCGAAGAGCTAGCGAAGAAAGGAAGCCAAATGTCAGGGGTATTAGGAATATAAAATAGAGAACAAGAAAATTTTAGTTGTTGGCGAAATAGAAGAAAGGAGCAAGCCGTAGGTCTAGCAGGAGAGAAAAGGGCTAAAGGTCGAGCAGGACAGGAGGAAGCCGAAGGTACAATAGGATAGGAGGAAGCCGACAGATGAGCAACTCTGTTGATCATGCAAACCTGTGAAAGGCTCGGACCAATGATGAATTAATCAGGTACATAACACAGCTTGAAGAACAATTTTGTGAAAAGATAAATAAAGTTTCATTTGATATCGCTTGAAGGGAACAATAGACAGCACCAGTATTGAAGCATATGTGAATGTATTTATGGGAAGTAAGAGATTGCAATAGCAAGAACAATGCACAATAGTCACGCTGGAATCATTCACCATGGCAGTGAGAATAGAGGCTTGAAACAGAGAGTTGGTTCTTGTGCAAAGCTTATTGCAGCTAATAGTAGACTCACTAAAGCCGTATGGAGACATTATAACTAAAGCCGTGTGGAGACATTATCAGAGATCATGATGGATATTTGATATCATCACGAGATAACTGTTGCAGACTCTGTGTGGATAGTATGAAGAGTTGTAAATACTTCTTTATATGAAGACTGGTTTCCATTGATGCTGTAGCATGGAGACTATAGTGAAGCTGTAAATAGATATAATTCAGTAAAGAAGAGTTTTGGGAGCAGAGAGTCACTATCAAACATGCCTTGACAAGATTGGGTCAGAGCCCTTAGGGTTGGTGCCTTAGAAGTTGGAAGGATTGGTGTGCTTGGAGTTGGTACTCCTATATCCAAGGTTGGTGCCTTGATAGCAGAGGGTTGGAGCCCTTGAGGTTGGTGCCTCAGAACTGGAAGGATTGGTGTCTTGGGAGTTGGTGCTCCTAAGTCCAAGGTTGGTGCCCTGACAAAACAGAGTTTGTGCTTTGGAGGTTGGAGCCTCACAAAATTCCAAGTTGGTGCTTGGCAACAAATTGGAACCATATATATATATATATATTGTATTTATTTTATTGCAAATATTATATTAATAAAAGCATTTATTCTTGTTGTTCATCTTGTGTTCTGAATATAAATGTTTTGACAGAAAAAAATAACAATTGAAAAGAAATACTGATTCACCCCCCCCTCAGTATTTCCAACAATTGGTATCAGAGCCAGTACCTTCATTCAAAGCCTAACAACTTGAAGGTTGATCTTTAGAACACAAATGGTGAAGTCAAGGAAGAAAGTCTCCAATTCTCCTAAGGATGTGTCTCACTCTTCCACTAAAATAGAAGACAATCAATTTGAGAAGGCTCCATGGTTCAATGGAAACTTTACTATATGGGAAGCAAGAATGAGGAATTTCTTGAAGACTCAAGGCATTGAAATATGGAAATTAGTGATTGTTGATAGCATGATGGATGGAGAATCCAAGGAGTACAATGAAAAAGCAATGAAGGCAATCTTGAATGGCTACCTGATTCTATAAAGAACAATTTAGGAAAATGTTCATCAGCAAAGGGTATATGGGACAAACTCCATGACCTTCACTCAAAAGGAGCATTGACCATGACCATCAGTCAAGAAGATGATGGAACTCAAGAAGAAAATCTAGAACCCGTCATAGAAGCTGAAAGTGAGAATGATGATATCAAGGCTAAAGAATACCTAGAAGATGAAGAGAATGAAAAATATTTTGTAGAAGATCTCCTCGCTTAACTTATGGCTGCCATGGAAGAGATTCTCAATTTGAAAAAGGAAAATGAGGAACTTAAGAAGAAAGCACTAGCTGGTGAGCAAGACCAAACAAGGAAGAAAATTGACCTTGTCAAGCCTCAAGTACAAGAAAGGGATGAAGAGCTTGCCAAGCTTAAGAAGGAATTTCATCAAAGCAAAAGAAAGCAGCATGAAGAAGTCATATCCATGAAAAATCAATTGGATAAAGCAAAGAAACAGGAAGACACCTTGTCAAGTCAACTTGAACAAAGGCACAAGAGCTTGAACAAAATTGAAGAAGAGATTAGTCAGTACAAGGTAGAGGTATCCTCTCTCAAATCTCAACTACAAGATGCAAGAATGTTAGCTCAAGGAGCTGAGAAGACAATGGAAGCATTGGAAATCATAGAAGAATAGGTTGATGAAGTAGAGCTACAAGGATCAAGGAAGAAATGGAGAGCAGTCTAGCAAAGGAAAATGAAGAAATATTCAAAATGAAGTCAGATATCATCTCCCTTAAAATAGAAGCAAATGAAGCTACTCATATCAAGGAAGAAACTGAGAAACAACTTGCTAAGAAGAATAATGGGTGTGAAAGATTGGAAGAAGAGATTGTCTTCCTCAGGAAAAAGGTTGAAGGGATGAACAAAACCTTGAAGACCTTTCAAGCCTTGGATGACATGCTCAGCCATGAAAGATGTCCATTTGATAAATCAGGTCTCAGGTATGCAGGTGAATCCTCAAACAAGAATGATAATGCTTCAAACAAAAAGGATGTGAAAAAGCCAAAAAGAAATGGTGATGCTACCAGTTCCAGCAAAGGCAAGGAGAAAAATCAAGGCAATAATGGAAGAAATCCTCCTCCAAGAAGAAATGTAGATAATGTCAAGGATGCTAGAATCAATGGTTATCATCAAAGGATCTCAAGACAGAAAGACTTCAGAAGTACATCAATCTCCATCCCCCAGGTACCAAAGTTTATTTCTTGGTTATTGTTATTCTTGTACAAACTTTGGTCACATGACAAAATATTGTAAAGCATATCATAAAGATAGATGTTATGGTCCCCAACTATATCATAAAGATAGATATTATGGTCCTCAACAATCTCCAAGGAAAAATTTTACAGGAAGAAATCATGAATTCTTATTCATGAACAATGTAGAATGCTTCAAGTGTCATAACATTGGTCATATGGCACGTGATTGTAACTTAACTTGGGCTCTTACACAAGCTATAACTATGCAAAAGAAGAAAGTTACGCAAGTATGGATAAGGAAGCAAATGCAATCCGAAAGTCCCTTGAACTCTCCAGCCAATAACACATGTTATGGGATTGATTTTTGACAATCTAAGCATTTGATGGGAATACTCTGCCAAAAGAGATGATGCATACAGTTAGGGGGAGCCTGTGATTCTTGATCATTGTTGCAGAAGCTATTAGTGAAAGGGTCCTTATGAAATCCTTATTGAGCTATATTAACAACCATTGTTTGATAAAGATCATCTCTTAGGAGCACTCCATTGAAGAATTGATCTCTTAACTATTCTTTGAATTGTTGTTGAAGATGTTTTCCACTTGATCACTAAGTAGTAATTGGAGAAACAAAGAAGGTTATCTAATACTAGAGAAATAGGGCAAATAACTATGGTGCTGATATTACAGATGTTAAATGTTTCGACTCAGGGATTTGATGTGAGAACAAGTAGATTATGGACACAAATAGAGGCAACCTTCAAACAAATAGATATATCTGGGAATGAAGCATGAAGCAAGAGCAGTTGGCAGTGTCTAACAAAATTGAAGCATTTCAAAAATATGCCAATCAGTGAAAAAAAATTAAAAGATAGTCACAGATTGGATATCAAAATCTGCTTGTGGAGATAACTTGCAGAGTTTTTTTTTTTTTTTCAAGAACACAAGGACAAGATGGCTCATCAAAAGACTATAGAAAGGAGAATATTGCGTAGTTGAATATAGCTCAGTAACTTAAGGAGAAGCACATAAAAAGAAAGGAACTTTGATCTAAAGAGAGATAGGAAAAAAGACAATTTCAATGGCATTTTCTCTTGATTCGGACTATGAAGGCCTCTTAATTTTGACTGTGGAGACAACACAATATGGATTGAAGCATAAAAACTTAGACTTGATCATTTGGTGTGTGTCTATTTGCAATTTGTTTGAAATCATTGAAGTGGAGCATCCTTAAGCATTCTTGAAGGCATGATAAAGTAGTTCTGAGACATGAAGAGGGGATAATGTGCTAATTGATGATAAAACATCAATCCCTCTATCTTGAGTAAAAATAAGAGCACTATTACAAGGGAAGTAACATACTCATGAAGATCTACAACTCATAAAGAACAAAAGCAGTTTGAAAGGGGGAGTCCCTAAGCACTCCTTTGCCATCGATATCAAAGGGGGAGAGAAGAAGAATATTGCCATCAATAACAAAAGGGGAGATTGTTGACCTAGATTGTAATTGATGTCAATATGGCAATATTTTGGATGAGTAAACAATGATGTGAGGCCGAGGAGAGGTAGAAAAGATCCGTGAAGAAACAGGAGCAAGAAGCCATGAGGAGAAACCAGAGGAAAGCCAAGATAGTCAAGCCATTGGAGAGAATATTGGAAGTCATAGGAGCTATCAGAGCAGAGCTATCAAAGCAAAGGAGAGGTATTGGAGTGGTATTAGAATCCATCAGGGAAGCCATCAGAAGAGGAACACGCATCAGGAGGAGAAGCCAGCGGAAGAGCAGTTAACAGAGGAGCCATATTGTTCATTAGAAGGAACAAAGAGGAACACACATCAGGAGGAGAATCCAGCGGAAGAGAAGATAACAAAGGAGCCATATCATGCGATATCAGAGGAATATCATAGAAAAAATATTGGAGTAGTGCATTGGAAGGCATCGTGGAGTCATATCAGACCAGAAAAGAGCGGAGGAGTATATATCGGGTTAAAGTATATAACCACATATATTGGGTTAAAGTCAAAGTGAATGCACATGGTTATATTCCAAAAGGCAGATTTTGTAATAGTGGTAGTGGTTTTCAGGTGGATGCTAGGTGGTAAGTGGTATTTAGAGGAGAGCGCCCTATTGGGCCGCTAAATTAGCATACATTTTCACTCCATTTTCACCTTTATCCTCATTTTGTCACCTCATTTCATCACATTATCATTATATTTTCATTACCATATGGGTTCATAGTTTCATTTTCCAAAGTTATTTATTTTATGCATTTAAAGTGAATTTATGATTAAAAGTTAGAAAAATAACATGTATTTTCTTATACCTAAAGGTGGAATGAGTTTGGTGACATGTGTAGGTGATCTAGAAGGTTCCAAGACACTCTTATGTGGCCTCCAAGACTCAAATTTGAATTCTCTTGAAGATTTGAAGGAGATTTGGGATAGGGGTCAAGCATATCTCATGGAGAAAAATCATGGATAAAGGAATATGTGTCTCATATTGGTTGTAACCATATGAATGATTTGTGGAACTAGGAGGGATTAGTGGACCTCCATTAATGAGTTAGTTGCTTATGTTTTTGTATAAATAGGAGTACCTCCTCCATTCCAAAGGGAGGACTCGTCGAGCATGTATCCAACTTATGATGAAATAGAATAAAGCTTCATTTTACATAAATTTCCATTCTATAGTTTTAGAAACAAATTGGATTAATGCAGTATATGGAATAGTTTGTTACTTTGTTCTTAAGAGAATTGAGCTCACTCTGAAAAGATCAAAGAAACATTTTATTTCATAATATATTTTATTTTCATTCAATTACTTAGATGTTTGAAGATTTTTCATTATTAATGAATGAATTTTATTTTAAATCTTATCAGCATATGAAAGGACAAGCAAGGTCTAAGTTAGGCTTTCTTTCTATTTGATACGAGTAATAATTGAAATTCATTCTCTTTTTCTAGTTTCAAGTTATTTCTGAATTCTTGAATTTTGATGCTTATGAATGAATTTTAGTTGAATTCTAATAAGCATATGAAGGGACAACAAAGAGTCTAAGTTAGGCTCTCCTTCTATATGATCTGAACAACAATTAAAATTCATTCTCTTGTCTTTATTTCAAGTTTTTGGTTTTATGTAATCAATGATTTCTTTTCAATCTATAATACTGTAGGGAAGGAAAACTAGGACCTCCTCAATGAGGAGCCTCTCCCCTTGCATATTATATTGAATCAGAAATCATTTAGTTAGACATAGAGTTAGTTTCCTACTCCTACATATATTTTTCTGGCATCATCACAAGCTTACGAGTATCCCTGGTTGATAATTTAATGAGAGCAATTTAAGCAATTAAATAGCCAAACATTTTGGCGCCATTGCAGGGGATGGTGCTAAGGGATTAGGCATTAGGAATTTAATTCAGTACTAGTATCTTTCTTTGGAAAAGCTAACTCATGTTGAAAGGATTACTTGGTGACAACAAGATCTTAGTAACATGGGGAAGTATACATAGGGGTTAGCTTTGAATCTCATTTTTAGTTGCATATATAAATCACGATAAATATGATGCTTAAATTTCAATCAATCTTTTCACTATAAGAGTTTTGAACTAATCCATTTATGGACAGGAGACCTAGAATGATATTCAAGCATTTGGATGGGAGCCAAGAGAATGAGGACTACATTGAAGATTGGTTTCAAAAGGTGACTAGGCCACAAAATTTTCTCATTCTTCAACGAATCCAAGCATTTAATCCAAATGTGCAATGGATATCTCATATCCTTGTAAATATTATGGTATATTTTTCACATTTGGATGTGAGCATACTAGATATTTTGATCCGTAAATGGCTTCATTGGAAATACTCCTACACTTAAAAACAAAAAAAATCTCGTTCTCAAAATAGAATAGTATAAAATAGGAAAATAAAACCAAGCTTGGAGAATTTTTTTAAGTTTTTGATTTTCAAATTTGATTTCATTTTCTTGGAAATTTTGGTGGTGCACTAAGAGCCACCTCATTCACTAACCTTTGGCAGGAAGATCTACAATCAAAAAGATATTTGTGAAGAAGGAAAACATGTGGAGTTTAGAGAGCTACAATTTGAGGTTTGAGATCAATTCTTTTTAGTTTGTTTTATCAAATTACAAATTTCAAATGTAAAAAAAATTGGTAAAACTTCTAGGAATGCTCTCTTCTTGCTCTTTGTGTGACCCTCAAAGATCAGAAAGGAAAATTGGATAGGTTAGCTCTTAAATTTCACAATAAAATTCATAGATCTAAAAATGACTAAAAGATCGAAATTTACTATTCATTCTATAATTTATTTAAATTTTGATTTCTTGATTACAATTAGATCTGCTTTAAAATATGTAAAAGATTCTTGATTTAAAAAAAATAAAATAATTAATTCCTTTTCTCAAAACTTGTAAACCTAAGTTCTTTATCAATTCACTGCATAAAAGGATAGCCATAGAAAATGTAGGGTTGAGACTTAAAAAAAAAAGGACACATGGAGAGCTAGGCCAGACAACATATAACCCAAAGCAGTGCCAATAAAACAAAATTGTTGTGAGACCCAAGAGTTAGCTCAATCGGTCAAATCAGTGCCTCGCTAATCGGGAGGTCACAGGGTCAATTCCTGAAAGCTTTTGGGGTTAGGTCAGTAAATAGGCTGAGGGGTGTTGATCCCCTTTGGGTGGGGTCCACTCAGTGTTGAACAACCCTGGACGTAGCGGCTACCCACTGACTCGGGTATCCGTGAACCAGAAGTGAAAAAAAATAAAAAAAAATTGTTGCAAAGTTGATATTTGGCCACTTAAGCTCACCCAACTTCTAATTTGGGTTCCATCCATTGCTCGACGTCAACCTTTAAATATGTGAATAAAAATCAAATTGTTGTCTCACTTTTAGAGAAAATGGATTGGTATGATGGAAATGGTTATGCAATTGTGTTAGTTTTAATTGGTGCAAATGGAAATTGAAAAAAGAAAGAACGAAAAAGAAGCACGAATTTGAATCTAAATTGATCATTTCGGCCGCAAATAGGAAGGAACGCTTGTGACTTAATAATTAGAAAATCAATTGATGAGCTTAAAAAAATTCGAATTTCAACACGCTGAGACAATGGTAGAGTATAAACAATGCATGCTGGGCAGTCTCTTGTTGAAAGACGATGCTGCATAAATGTGTTGTGTTCTCTTCGGAAATTGATTGCTAGGCCCTTGTGATGCTCAACGAGATTGCAGACTTAGGGTGGCGAAGAAGCAAAGAGAATTTTCTATACCTGAGCATTTGCCAGAACGCGTAAGAATTTTAAAAACGTCATTTTTTTTAAAACGCGTTTTGGGACTAAATAGAAATGAATCTTAGAAAAATAAAACAATACATTAAAAACCATGGAAACATGAATGAATTAAACGATGGTTCATATGAAACAAATTGAAATCGATTTATTGCAGTGTTATGATATGAAATCGATATATTGCAGTGTTATGATATGTGAATGTTCATATGAAATAAAAATTTAAACGAAATTGGGCTACGACGTCGCTGCTTGTAGACCAATAAACAACAAAATCCTCATAAAAATTACGAGAATCTTTCCAAATCGGTAATTAATCGTCAAGATCTGTAAAATTGAGTTTAAATAGGGATTGATTAGGCTCAGAATTCAAAATGTTGTACATTTCTATTCCAAGGCCACCATTCATCAACGTAGAACCAACAGCGGAGATAATTTTTTTTCAAAGTTTCTGAAGTATATGGTGTTGAAGAGATCTAGAACATATCCTTGAAAAACACCGAGTCTCATTAATTGCACCAACAAAGTCTGAAATTATGCTGTAATTTACAAATCCCCTGAATCACGACGTTTGAGTTTAATTGGGAATTAAAATAATTTAGTTTTTAAACAGCTGTCAGCTTAGATATCAAATCAAAATTGAGGTGTGTTGTTGGTAGCCTAAACTAGAATCTGAAACTCCAAGTTACAGCATAAAAATCGAGCTCTTAGGGTTATGAACAGAGTGTGAGCCAAAACAGAATTCAAGCTATTCAAGTCAGCAAGCTGTTCCTAATACATATGACCACCTTGCCCCAGATCCCATCAGGAGTGGCACTGGATCCTATTCCTCTATCAATCCGAGTAGAAGTGATTACTATAATACCAATCTGGGAGGCAGTTCTTACTCATCATATCTCTATGAAGGCATCCACACATTTTGAGGTGGTTCCCATTATTAAAATGGCCAGATGTTATTTTTCGTGCTGATAGAACTGCAAAAGTAGAATTTTTGGAGCCATGGCGTGATTTTGATGAAGAGATTATGGCCCAGGTCAAATTGGTGTTTGTTGATGGGAGCCCACCATATTGGGACGAGGACTGAGTGAAGGAGCACTTAAAGAAGTATGATGAAATAGAACGAATTGTGCTGGCTCGTAACATGCCCACTGCAAAGCTAAGGGATTTTGGATTTGAGAAATTTATTAGTCACAAGGTAGCCATGTCATGCATTGAAGGTTTAAACAACACTAAATTGATTAATGTAGAGACAAAGTTGAAAGTCAAAGACAGACTTGCCAAATCCACTTCCAAAGAGTCAAGCAGTGAAAGAAGGATTGCGTGTTGGATTTTCTATTGGTCGCTCTGGAATTCACATTTACACTAGACAAGAATGGGGACTACATGCTGAAAAGTTTCCTATGAAGGAAGTAGGATGCTTCAAGAAGAGCCTTTAGAAAAAGATTACACTTTGAGTTTGAGCATGCATGGATAGTTGCTAATTCTTCACATTCATTTGCTAATTCTTCACAATTACTTTGAGTATGCATCGATAGAAGCCATTTCATCATAATCACGTTTTTTTCTCTGGATAAATTGAGTGTTTTCATTTCATGCTTGATTCGAGAGATTTCTACTAACATGTTTTTATACAAAATGATCATGTTTCTTTGAGCCTTGTAGGTACAAAAGTCGACGACATCACAAAATGGAAAATATTATGCCATGTCTTAGCCAAAGAAGATAGAAAATATTTTTAGATGCAGGAAGGGCCCAATCCTGCAACTGAGAGATTGCATGAGAATCTTCACTGTTTCACCCAAATTTCAAATAAGCACAACTTTCTCATACGACACCAGATTTAGACGATTCAAGCGTCGTTGAAAATATTTCGACGAGATCTACATAATGAGAAATATATCATCAGAATTTGAAACAGTTAAAGAATGAAGAAATTGTTGACATGATATAACAGGTAAAATGAGGCATTAGTTTCGACACAGGTATCAATTATTTCGGTTTTTCTATCATGAATTTGTTTTATTAGTACCAATTCTTAGTTTTTTTTTGTAAATGTCATAAATAGAGAGACTGATCACCTCTCTCTTATGATAAACTTACATTTCATTGCAGAAAAAGTACTAAGTTTTTGCAGGTTCTAGGAAGATAAACAAATGACCACAAGCAAACATTGTCTTTTAAAGACCCCATTTCAAGCATGGGGACATGCTTTTGGGTAAGCCAAGGGGGAGAATGTCATCATATCTATCAAATCATTGAAAAGCCTCTCAAAGACCACATTTCTTTCACAAGAAAATGATCAAAGCAACAACAAAGATGAAACATCAATGCATGAGCACATGATGTCAGATTAGATCCATCACTTGCAAGCCTTTCAGTTGCCAGTGTCTTCATTACATTCTCACTTTTTTAGTCAATAATTTTTTCATTTCATTTTCCTTTTCATGTTTTCAAATAAAAGCTTGATCCATTGTTCATTTTCCTTCACAGTCATTTTCCTGCCTCACTTTCACTAAGCTGTAACCCATCAATAAAAACATTCAGCTCGTATACAAAGCTGATTCATTCCATTTCCTTTCCATTTTTCCAACTAAATATTGATCCATTGCAAAATTTATCATCCATAATCCTTCAAAATTATTGTTTCATGCTCGAGTTAGATGATGGAGGATTCCTTAAGGCCTCCCTTCTAACAAGTCTTGGCCTATCGACATCAGCACATTATATAGGTTCAAGGCTAGAGTCCTTAGTAGTACCTTGAGGCTTGTATGCCTTAATGACAGGCTCTCTCATCAACAATCATGGGAATACACCAATGTCCCTTGATCGTTGGATCTTGCATGTAGCTCGGCATCAACTCATCTATTTTCCCTTTGCAAGATGTACTTAGGCACCTTAGCACTCATTGACATTAATGGTGAGTTGCCTTGCATTGGTTAACTACATGCATCAATGGTCGGTAATCCATTAACTTCTCTTCATGCTCGACATTGACACATTTATTCACATGATTAGAATTATACCATCGAGTGTTGTAATGATTGAAGACTACACCTTTTCAGAGGTTTGTAGCAGATCAATTTGTCATAACAACAATAAAGATTCAACCCTTCGCCAGCAAAAAGAACATAGAAGAAGATCCAAATTCATTTGTTTACATAGTCCATGATCCAACATCATCAACAAACACACTTTTCAGCATCCACAACTCATGTACATTGATGGTAAGTGAATTTATGTGGTTTTCTAAATTTTAGTCATGCAATTCCTTAAAATGCTTAAAATTGTAACTTTTGAAAGTTCCTCACTTCTTTTTTTTCACATTGTCATATCTCTAGTTGGAGGGGGAATTCATGCTCATACCTCATATTCACATTTTGCGATATATCACCTTTCATATGTCATATATGTCCTTTATACACATGGCATCCTAACCAACATGCTTTTCCAAACAACTACTATTGCATTATGATTCAAAACGTTACATGTTTTGCAAATGATGGTCATAGAATGAATTGTTGATTAAATGTTTTCAAAGTATTTTGATGCAACACAAAAATAACAAAAGTATTGTTACACAAGAACCAATACTAATAAAAGTTGGTTGCCACACAAGAACCAACCAAAGTAATATGTTGCAATCAAATATTTTTCAAAATGACACTTTGCAAAAGGAACAACGTTGTCAAATGATTATGCGAAGATGAAAGAAGAATTAACATCAACCAAAGTTCATATAAAAGGAAGACAATTCAAAAGATCAAATCATGATTAAAGTAAATCAATGCAATAGATTGCATGAGGACATGCAATAACTTAAGTTGGGGGGTATGTTGGGTCGCCAAATTAGCATACATTTTCACTCCATTTTCACATTTATCCTCATTTCATCACATTATCATTATATTTTCATTACCATATGGGTTCATAGTTTTATTTTCCAAAGTTATTTATTTTATGCATTTAAAGTGACTTTATGATTAAAAGTTAGAAAAATAACATGTATTTTCTTATACTTAAAGGTGAAATGAGTTTGGTGACATGTGTAGGTGATTTGGAAGGTTCTAAGACACTCTTATGTGGCCTCCAAGACTCAAATTTGAATTCTCTTGAAGATTTGAAGGATATTTGGGATAGGGGTCAAGCATATCTCATGGAGAAAGACCATGGATAAAGGAATATGTTCTCATATTGGTTGTAACCATATGCATGATTTGTGGAACTAGGAGGGATTAGTGGACCTCCATTAATGAGTTAGTTGATTATGTTTTTGTATAAATAGGAGTACCTCCTCCATTCCAAAGGGAGGACTCTTGGAGCATGTATCCAACTTATGATGGAATAGAATAAAGCTTCATTTTACATAAATTTCCATTCTATAGTTTTAGATGTAAATTGTATTGATGTAGTATATGGAATAGGTTGTCACTTTGTTCTTAAGAGAATTGAGCTCACTCTGAAAAGATCAAAGAAACATTTTATTTCATAATAGATTTTATTTTCATTCAATTACTTAGATGTTTGAAGATTTTTCATTATTAACGAATGAATTTTATTTTAAATCTTATCAACATATGAAAGGACAAACAAGGGTCTTAATTAGGCTCTCTTTCTATTTGATATGAGTAATAGTTGAAATTCTCTTTTTCTAGTTTCAAGTTATTTCTGAATTCTTGATTTTTGATGCTTATGAATGAATTTTAGTTGAGTTCTAATAAGCATATGAGGGGACAACCAAGAGTATAAGTTAGGATCTCCTTCTATTTGATCTGAACAACAATTAAAATTCATTCTCTTGTCTTTATTTCAAGTTTCTGGTTTTATGTAATCAATGATTTCTTTTCAATCTATAATACTATAGGGAAGGAAAACCAGGACCTCCTCAATGAGGAGCCTCTTCCTTGCATATTATATTGAATCAGAAATCATTTAGTTAGACATAGAGTTAGTTTCCTACTCCTGCATATATTTTGCTGGCATCATCACAAGCTTACGAGTATCCCTGGTTGATAATTTAATGAAAGAAATTTAAGCAATTAAATTTCCCAACATGCTCGATTCCATTAACCGAGCAACACGTAGCATGAGGGTGGAGAGAGAAAACCACTTTTTTCGAGTGGTTATTTCCCTTGCAAATTGCTCACCCGGAATTCATGCAAACCGTTGTATCTAGCGCAAGTTAATCTACGATGGAGAATGAGCCTCATAAAGGTAAGCATCGATAAATGTGCCAAGGCTATGGAAAAGCGGAAAATGCAAGTTCCTGTGTGTTTGTGTATATTCCCATTATACGAGGGTTATAATAGAATTAAAGGGGATAAAGGGTTATGGTTTAAGTCCGCATTAACCAAAGTTAAGAACGGAGGAGTATATTATATTATAGATGCAATAATAACACGGACCCACGGCTCCATTCTAAACTGCCCTAATGTAATATCGCATCCACTGTGTCGCTAGTCTCAAAGGGCTATCACCCCCGAAACCTCTGATTGCGATATACAGTTGCGGACCCGATGGTCCTATTATATTGCACCCTAATGATATATCGTGTCTGCCATATCGTGATTTGTGTATCGCAGTGTTTTAAGCCTTGTCACATTAAAACTGCGATAGCGATATATATACGGACCCGACTGGACCATTGAAATATGACTTAATATATTATCGCATTTGTCGCATATTACAAGCCTCTTGTAAAGCCTTGCCACATTGAAAGCACTGATTGCGATATATATATCTATATATATATATCAAGGCCTTAAGCCTTTAAACCCGGGACCATGCAATATATCAGAATACAAGGATGCACATGAAATACACGGAAAATACACCCTCTGAACACATAAGGCTAGACTTCAAATGCATTACGCCCACATCTATAACTTCATCGAGTCTGCTCCTTCACAACTTTATCGCAATTGGAAGATTTGCACACAACATAGCCAATTTCTCATATATATATATATATATATGGACCCGATGGAGTTATTAAAAATAATTAAAATAATATCACGTCTAGGTATCGAGAAATTGGCTATGTTGTGTGCAAATCTTCCAATTGCGATAAAGTTGTGAAGGAGCAGACTCGATGAAGTTATAGATGTGGGCGTAATGCATTTGAAGTCTAGCCTTATGTGTTCGGAGGGTGTATTTTCCGTGTATTTCATGTGCATCCTTGTATTCTGATATATTGCATGGTCCCGGGTTTAAAGGCTTAAGGCCTTGTCATATTAAAGTGGCGATTGCGATAAAAGGATGATGTGGCATGTGGGACTGCTATATGGCTATAGTCTCTCTCATATGGTTTCCGTGAACAATTAATGTATATTGTATGAATTTTTAAAAAGGCCTCTCTGATATTTTTTAATATGCAACACTATTGTAATTCGGCCTCTCTTCCACATTAACGTGTCTTGTGTGTATTGATGGATTTGAAGAGACAGAGGAAGCCGAAGAGTGAGCGCAGAGAAAGCTGAAAGATCAAGCCATTGTTGAGGAAGCCGAAGAGGTAGTGAAGAAAGGAAGCCAAAGGTCATGGATATCAGGAATATAAAACAGAGAACAAGGAAAGTTTAGTTGTTGGTGAACTGGAATAAAGGAGCAAGCCGTAGGTCCAGCAAGATAGAAAAGTGTTGAAGGTCCAACAGGACAGGAGGAAGCCGAAGGTCTAGCAGGACAGGGGGAAGCCGATGGATGAGAAACTCTGTTGATTGTGCTAACCTGTGAAAGGTTCGGACCAACGATGAATTAATTAGGTACATAACATAGCCTGAAGAACAATTTTGTGAAAAGATAAATAAAGTTTCAATTGATATTGCTTGAAGGGAACAATAGCCAACACCAGTATTGAAGCATATGCGAATGTATTTCTGGGAAGTAAGAGATTGCAATAGCAAGAACAATGCGCAATAGTCACGCTGGAAGCATTCACCATGATAGTGAGAACAGAGGCTTGAAACAAAGAGTTGGTTCTTGTGCAGAGCTTAGTGCAACTAATAGTAGACTCACTAAAGCCATGTGGAGACATTATCAGAGATCATGATGGCTATTTGATATCATCACGAGATAACTTTTGTAGACTTTGTGTGGAAAATATGAAGAGTTGTAAAGACTTCTTCATATGAATATTGGTTGCCATTGATGCTGTAGCATGGAGACTGCAATGAAGCTGTAAACAGACATAATTCAATAAAGAAGAGTTTTGGGAGCAGAGAATCACTATCACACATGCCTCGACAAGATTGGGTCAGAGCCCTTAGGGTTGGTTCCTCAGAAGTTGGAAGGATTGGTGTCCTTGGAGTTGGTACTCCTATATCCAAGGTTGGTGCTTTGATAGTAGAGGGTTGGGGCCCTTGAGTTTGGTGCCTCAGAATTGGAAGGATTAGTGTCTTGGGATTTGGTGCTCCTAAGTCCAAGGTTGGTGCCTTGACAAAACAAAGTTGGTGCTCTGGAGGTTGGAGCCTCACAAAAGTCCAAGTTGGTGCTTGGCAACAAATTGGAGCCATATATATATATTGTATCTATTTTATTGCAAACATTATATTAATAAAAGCATTTATTCTTGTTGTTCATCTTGTGTTTTGAATATAAATGTTTTGATTGAAAATAATAACAATTGAAAAGAAATACTGATTCACCCCCCCTCTCAGTATTTCCAACAGGTTGAACCTTTGCAAGACCAGTCTCACAAACCTTGATGACCTTCCATGGCGAAAGAAAAGAAATATGAGGGAGCAGGAGATCCTTTCAAAATATTGCTCGAGGAATCCCTTGAGTGACATAGGAACATGATGATGGATAACTTTGCCCAGATTATTCGGTGACTACCCATAAGCGACACATCATCATCCAAAAACCATTCCGGAGGCACCACTACTTTTAAGGGACAAGTTAAGATTGACATTCCCATATTTGAAGGCCAGATAGATGAAAATGCCATAGATAGATGGTTAAATCAGTTGGAAGGATATTTTTCAGTTCATGACTTTTCCAATTGGGAAAAAATTACTTTTGCACTCCTCAAAGCCACCCCCCATGTCAAGGACTGGTGGGAAACCTACTGTGAACAAAAGGACGAGAGGGAATCCTAACTGTTTTCAGCTAGAATCACTTGGAATTATTTCCAAGATGCCATCAAGGAACAATATTACCCTATCGGGAGCTATGAAGATAAATACATAAAGTGGACCACGCAGTGGTAGGGAAGGGACCAAGATGTGTTCGAGTTCACAAATATTTCTCATACCCTTCGCATGAAGCTGGGTATCAAGGATTTTGAGCAAAATTTGGTACTCAAATACTGTGGCTGTCTACACAAGTACATCCGAGATGAGATGTACTTCCTGGACGTATCCTCGCTTGGCATCGCCTATCAATACGCTATCAAGATCGAGAAAAATTTTAAATAGAAGAAGCGAGACTTTGGATCTGTGAATCTGAAGTAAGGGAAAGGTGACCCTAAACTGCAAAACAAAGGACAAATCCAAGACGGGGCGACCTAGGAAAACCCTAGATGGCCGAGCTAAAGGCTTCCAAATCAAATGCATGTTCCGACTTTGAGTCATAAAATGACAAGGGGAATGAAAAAGGGAAGCATATTATTGATGTGGAGCCTAGTTCCATCATAACAACCACTAGGATCCAGAAGATTGAGCCCAAAGATCAAGAGGAGGGGAAGCGACTCTTCCACTCATAGATGTGGGTGAAGGGTTCTCTGTTCTAGTTCATTGTAGATAGTGGGAGCGAAAACAAATTCATTTCAGTAGAGGTCGTGAAGCGGTTGGGCCTACCAACCACATCACATGCGCAACTTAACACCTACGAGTGGCTTCACCAAGGGCGAGATATTCACGTCAACACGTCAACCAATAATGCCGCCTTCCTTACAGCATCAAGCCGTTCACAGATGAGGTACTATGTGATGTTGCTCCTCTTGAAGTTTGTGATGTGTTATTTGTCTAACCATACTTGTGAAAGTGTCATGCTGTGTATGAGTCTAGTCACATTGTTATTATTTCTTTGGGAAATAAGTTATACAAGATACCAGAGGTAGCAATTCCTGCAACCATCTCTTTGATCTCTATAAAGTAATGCAGTAAGATCATTTCCCAAACCAGGAAATTTGTCTTCCTTATGATTCACCCTCACGACAAGAAGAAGAATGTGGCGACATCCACAATCTCTAGACATGATCCTCCGCATGGTAACAACAGATGGATAAGGTCGTTGAAGAGTACAGGGACATATTTACCTCACTCACAGGGTTACCTATACACTGTTAGGTCAAGCACTCCATTTATCTGACCTCGGGCGTGTCGCTACCCAAGGAACCGATTTACTGATGCTCTGTTTTGGAGAATGATGAAATTACGAGGAAAATTCAGGAGATGTTGTAGACAAGGCACATCATAGAGATTTCATCGCCTTGTGGGAGCCTCATCGTGTTGGTATAGAAGAAAGATGACACCTGGAGACTCTGTATTGACTATCAGGCGTTGAATAAGATCACTGTCTAGAATAGATATCCAATCCCATGGATTGATGACCTTCTGGACCAAGTCAAGGGGGCCAAATATTTCAGCAAGATTGACTTGAAGTCCAAAAATCACTAGGTACCAATTGAACCCTTCAATTTGTGGAAGATTGTTTTCAAATCAAAGGAGGGCCTTTTAAAATGGCTAGTCATGCCTTTCGGGTTGACGAATTCCCCTGTTGGGTTGTGTTATATTATTTCCATGACTAGTCCTAGTAGTTAAACCAGAGGGTCACAGGGGGTTTGAGGGGGGCAGTTAGCCCCCCACTATGGGGTCTGGAGCAGTGCCCTGGGGAATTTTTCTTTTTGGACCCATGGTTTTGTGCATGGTTTTGGGCGTGATGGTTTTCAGTCCATGGTATTGGATGCTTCGTCATGTATATATATGTATTGTAACAATGAAAGGAACATAATGAAAAATCAATCTGGTAGTCCCGATTTTGGGATCCAGTAGAAAATTTCTGTTTATATTTGTTTTATGCGTTATACTCTCGCCTTTGTTTATTTTCTATTTTTAGAATTTGTATACAGGTAAGTTCTGAATGGGGTTAAACCCACATTTGGTATAAGATTTGTTTTGGCTTCAAGGGGATGCCTTTGTTGCCGAGGGGTTTCGCTCGGGCCTGTGGTAGACCCTGTTCAGTGGGAGGTCCGCGGGATCGATTCTAGTGGTGAAAGAAGAGGGCGAGCAGTGGAAAGATAGAGATCGAGAAATTTAATGGTCAGAGTTTTGAGTTATGAAAAATCAAGATGGAGGATCTGTTGGTGGATAAATATCAGTGGATCATGGTAGATCTGGGTACTAAACTAATGGGAGTATACGATGAAGAATGGAAGAAGTTGGATCGAAAGGAAAAGAGCACAATAAGATTGTGTGTCTCAGATTCAATATTGCTGAATGTATTAGGGGAAGCTACGATGAAGGATTTGTGAGACAAGTTAGGGACTTTGTACCAATCTAAGTCTCTGGTGAATAAACTGTTCCTAAGGAAAAAGTTGTATAACCTGAGGATGAAAGATGGAGACTCGGTGACAGAGAATATGAACACATTTAATACTGTGGCAAGTCAGTTATTATTTGTTGATATTAAAATTTCACATGAAGATAAGTGCATCAGTTTGTTGTGTTCTCTACCAGATTCATGGGATAGTCTCGTTATTGCAATAGGTAGCAATGCAACTGCCTTGCAATTTGATGAAATAGTCTCATCCTTGCTGAAGGAGGAGATGAGACAAAAATACGGAGAGCCAAAATAGTGATGCCTTTTCTGTACAAGGATGGTCCCAGAACAGAAACAAAAATAAGTCATCGAGTGGGAGATCTAAATCTCTAGGGAAACCTGTATAGGTGTGCTGGAAATGTGGAAAGGAAGGGCACTACAAAAGGGACTGTAAATCTAAAGGTCCTGACAAAGGAAAGGGATTTGATGATGCTCCTTCTACAGAGGAAAAAACCACCTCAGATGAAGGTGGGGATGTGTACTTGGCTTCTTCAAGTACACATGTAGATC